>BMAC01000173.1:1119235-1137453 GCA_014905375.1 Phtheirospermum japonicum
ATTGGTGGCGGTCCGACAGTCGCGCCAATTTTTTTTTTTTTGATCAAATATTTTCCAAACATAAAGTAAGAAACTTTTGCTATCATCAATAAAGCTTCTTTTTTTAATATGTTTTTTTAATTCAGTTTGAATAAATTCCTTTCATAAAATAAGAAATCTTGAGTGAGAAGTAAGAAATTGTTTATATTTGTATCAAGCAAGATATTATATTTATTTGGCCCAAGAATTTTCAATTAACAAGAACCTTTTTGTTGTTTATATCATGTAAGTTATACATAACAACATTTGTATAATCATTTTTTTTTTTAAGTTTTTATTAAGTAAGAAATATACAACAACACATAAAGGTTGTACTTCAATATGTTTATGATTAACAAGACCTACATCTCTACATTTATCAAAACCTGTAAAATTTAGCACGAGCTCAACAACTCTACAACTCTAACAAGTTCTGATGATCCCTTGACCTTTACTCAAAGTCCAAGATCTTGGTATGTAAAACATTGAGCACCATCGATTCAATCGTCATCTAATATACCATGAGAATGTTTTTTAGTCCACTTGATATCTTTTATACCAAACAAACACAAAATCCTAACTGCATGAGAAACCCAACGGACAATTCTTCCTTAGCTTTTATAGATAAATTTCCGAAACATGTTGATACGGGGATTTGACAAGTCCTCTACACGTTAATATTTCTATACTGGGAAAAAAAATGCACAAGGAACTTCAACGAAAATACTAAATCTACATATTTAAGTGGGGGATCTTAATTGATCTATTTGACACAATTGGGAACAGACTAATGCTCTTTGCAGTTGATGTATCCTCAGAGGATTCAAGTGCCCGAGAAGCTTGAAGAGCCATCTCTGCATGGAGTTGGAGACATGTCATCGCGAGCTGCATTATAAAACGTAAAATATGATGAGCACGTGTTTCAAAATAAACTGAATGTACAAAGAGAGGAGTGTAATCGGAAAAACTATTAGGAATAATTACAAAAAGAGGTTGACCTAATTACAAGAAAACCTGCTAACTTTCAAAATTGCGAAAATACCCCTGTGGTATAATTCAGTGTTAAAATTAAGGAGCTAATTGTCATACTTTTATAAATGTGAATCTGACTATCCAAATATAACTGCAGAACCAGGAATAGAGGCAAGTAATGCAATTTGCAGACTAAAGGGTGAGATTCAAAATGGCCTTATAGTCGAGGATTTACAAAAATGAATGACGATTTGTCATTTTATGCAAGTGTACGATAGAGATTACAATTGTTTAATGAGGAAAGTTGGGGCTTACATATGTTCGAACTAGAAATCCATCATTCATAAAAGAAATATGCGACTCAGATTTCATCTATCAGAAAGACAGCAAGTTCAACTACATAAAACTTTTTGGTGGTCATGATGAAGGTTTTTCCATGGACAGGTAAGTATATTTAATAAGGATTATTATAATTACACTAATAAAAGAAAACAACAAAAAATCAAGCCTCAATATAGAAAAAAAAAAGGCATAGGTGGTAAGAGTCATTTAAAACTCGTTCAAGTATATCAACTATAAAATATTTCATCCATCAATAGCGTATTTATAGTTTCTTTAGTAAATTGAGTTCTGAGAATTTGAAGGTTTAATTTGATAAACAGATTCAAGGTTCCCAATTTTTTCACTAGATCACTAATTGTCAAGGTAACACTCACAAACTGCATCAATTTTCCAAAACGTCACCTATGGCACAATAAGTTGTGTTTTCAGTTAGATTTTACAAATAGCACAACCTGTTCAGCATTTGTTTGCTTACCGTGTGACAATCTTTGTCTATGTCTGATTCAGCCACCTGCAGTGCGAATGCGCGGACCCACTCGAGCCCTTGAGAGATTTCACTATTTCCCTCAACCACCGCAGATGCAACATACGATGGATGAAGGGCCAATAGAACACACGAAGCTGCAAAAAGGACAGACCTTCTCACATACGCTTCTGCATGTTGGGATATCTCCCTGGAAAAAAACATCATAGTCATTAGCATCCAGTTAAAGGCAAGAATGTGAAATAAAATAAAATTATGCTCCGATTCATCCTCTATATGTGACAAATTCAATATAGAAGAGGCACACTCCTGGAAGGCAACCTAACTGCTGGGCAGGTCCCTGAAACTTTAATTTCTAAAATATATATATATATATATATAATACTAAAAAAAAACTACACTAACTAAAAACCTAAAAAAAGAACCCTAAAAAATGAGGAAAAAAACTAAGAAACTAAATCTCCCGTAAAAACAGTAAAAACTATAAACAGGAAATCCCTAAGAAAGACTAAACTAAAAAAGTACCCTGAAAAACTAAAAAGAAAAATAAAAACCTAAAAGTTGGGCACTGCCTAATGGAATGTACTCCGTAAGGTGGGTCAGGTGTACACAAGTTTTTGTCAATATAGAATTGGCTACCTGGATCTTATCATATCCAAAAGAGGGGATGCCAAAACCGAAGCTTCCGGATGCATCGCCGAACATTTTATACAAACGCCGAGCATGTAGATGAGTTTTCCCAGGACAACAAAATCCCTTCCCAGCAAATCAACACCGTGTCTCTTTTTATCATATCCCTGCATGGCTGGAAGCATAAATGCCGCTGCATATTGAGGAAATATATTCTGAGATAATTCCTTCATCTGTATCCCCGATCGAAGGCCCCACCGTCGTGTCTTTCCCTTACTTATTTTAGTACCCGCTTTAGACGGTATTTCTCTTTCATAAGAGTAAGACCACTTTAATGGAGTTCCTGTAGACACCTCCTTCCATGGAGAACCAACGTTTCTCGGCATGAACCACGGTTGACCACCAGTGGATGATATAAGAGGCATCTGCCGATGATGTTCAGATTTCAATATTTTAACACTCGAAAGCTCCTGAGCTGCATCTATCATTACATCTAAAATCATTATCCGCTGACTGATGTCTACGTTAGGGGAGTAAAGCAGTTTATTCAAACTATCGAGAGATTCGAGAGGGCACGTGACTATCAATGCAACCAGCGCTTTTTGCCGTTTTTCTTCAGCTGATTCTTCTTCTCCTTCGACGGTGGAATCAGAGCAACGAACCTGGACAACGACTTTTGCTAGATCACCTGCTATATATTTAAGCTCGTCTGGTGATGCTCGAATAAGCTTCTCAGCAACATCAAGGGCCTTTTCAACCTGCAAAATGGGGAAGAATGAAACATCTTAGTCCTAAACTTCTATTTAATAAAAATAAATAAAAATATTAATTAATTAATTAATACTAGTATATATGCCTGTATGATGCACTGTGGTAATATATTGAAACACACTTAATTTTGATAGTAAGAAATCAATATATTGTATGAATGGATATGAGGTGGGTATCTCAAGACCCAAACTCACTCTATCCTTTTAAACAGGATTAGCGATTGTAATTGAAAGAACTAACATAAAACATGATCGACAATTCATTCAATATTTTAACCAATTTTAGATTTGAGATTTTTCATGAAACTGAATATTGTCAAAAGATGATTAATTCAATATATTATACATGCACAACAAGAACATTTCAAAAAAAAAAAAAAATACAAAAACATGTAGTTCACACAAATTTGGAAACTGGTGTTCATATAATTTAAATTTTAATTATTATTCAATCTTTTTCAAAATTAGTAAGAAAAATAGGCGGGAATATATTGACAAAGCTATTTATAGACTTTTGACTTCTACAATGGGATGTCAGTGGCTGAACTTTAGTGACAGAACAAATAAAGTGGTAACACATGACAAATATTGTACACGTGTTGATGCTAGTTAATCAACCAAGGATTACATACTAGGTTCAATAGCTTCATAACACAAGCCAACATAACTAACTCCATTGATTTGCTAAAAAACAGCAATAAAGATGAGTGTACTATAAGAATAGGATTGTGAATAATGTTAAACTTACACCCTCAGCATCATCCGATTTTCTTAAAGCCGCAACAACATCAACCAACTGCGTAAAATTTCTTTTCAGATCTGCATCATCATCTGTCAAGTCATATGGTTGCAACGATGAGTCGCTTGAATCCTCACTTTCATTGTCACTCTCATCTTCATCAAAGTTAGATTCATCATTTAGTGTTGCTGGATCAATAACCTCATCTGGGTCGATTAAATTAAACTCAGATTCCTTCTTCTTTTTAATTTTTGAGGAACTAACAACCCCGTTCTCTCTTTTTGGAATTTCTTCTCTTTCATTAGTCTTTTCAGCGTTACACGCAGACACTTTTCCGGAGGTTGCTAATCCAAATTCCCAGTCAATGGTCTCTTCCTGAAAACTATCATCAAGATACAAAGGATTTTGAGGGTCTATAATCCTAGAAAATACAAAAGCAATAGTGCTCGCCATTTTTCGTATCAGATAGACAGGGCTCTCCAACCTACCTGCCAACAGTTTACAAATAAGTATGATTAGTAACTATAGATAAACAAATCAGAAGCTCTTCAACTAAGAGAATTTAAAAAAAAAAAAAAAAAAGTCATACAACTAATGCCCTGAAGAATTGAGTGAAGTCCATCCTTTGTAGCATCTAGATCTTTTTTAGTCATCTTCTCAAGGCAAAGGCCTAATGCAGCAGTTACATCTGAATCCTATGTTGAGGTGTTACAGGAGAAAAGGTATATAGCAATTGTAAAACAACAAATTTTCGAAATATTGGATATTTCGATAAAAATGAGATTTTCAGAGGATACAAGCTTGCTGCTCAGTTGGAGATGATTGCACAAACTCTTTTCTAGACCATGATACCACAAGACGGTGCATGGTGTCTGAGAGACTACGAGCTTTATAAGATTTTAGTGAAGAACTATCAGGAGCGCATTCAAGCACAGCGAAGTGAATAATCCATCTTAAGCAACAGATGGGAAATACTTTCCAGAGTAAAAACTTTTCCACAAACGCGAACCTGGACATAAAGGGTAAACGAGCTAAAGTACCATCTATAACAAGCAGAAAATAATACAAAGGCTAGTGAGCCAGTGCGAAATCATGGGGATCAACTTATCATGATTATTTATTCTTATTAAAAATTTATTTTTATAAAGAATGGTAATATATGCATGTGTGAAAGTATATCATTTAATTTTAAGAGGCACACTCTTGTCAAACTGTCACACCGCCCCACCGTAAGGCAGGTCCGATATTAAGATAATAAACCAACTAAAAAACGAAAAATAAAACTGAAAACCCATAAAAGAAAATAAAAAAACCTGACAAATCGTAAAAACCCTAAAAAAAACTTAAACACCTAAGAAATAAATAAACTAAATAAAAAACTAAAAAACGACCCCTAAAAACCTTAAAAGAAAAACTAACATTTGGGCCTTGCTTAACGGAGCGGTTTGACACAAGTTTTTGTGGAATATTAAACAGTACCGTTTTACTCCTTTAGTGTAATTGAGAAAGATGGGAGAGGCCTGGCAGTTAATTGGTACTTCCAAATGATAAAAGTGCTTGATAATTCTTTACGTACCTGATTGAAGCCTGACATTTATAGATTCGACCAAAGAGTATCCATAAAACCCAGTAACCCTCAACATCATTGACATTTTGAGCAGCTAGTTGATGCAAGAGCTCTTCAGCTATCCTTTCCACAGAATGAAAATCATTTACTGCCTCCATGATCTTCAACCAGAAATTCGAACCGGGTTTTGACTCAAATATTTCACTAAAAGCCAGGTCAGAGGTTGATGACAAAACACTCCTAACATGCCCAAGAACCCGGGGAATGACCTCACACAGCAGCACGTCTGCGAAAATGTAAAAATTGTAAAAACTAGAAATATTATGCTGCTCTGTACAGGTTAAAATATGTATATACCAGTGGACCCTCGACGACTAATGCGGGCAAAAGCTTCTCCAATGAAAATAATAGCGCCATCCATATGGCTACCATTGGGAACAGCTAACTTGTCCACTAACATCAAATCCCATTCCTCTACTCCATGAAGAAGCTGAGTGGTAAGTCGTTTGAAGAACAAACTGAAAAGATCCAAGTAAAGGAAAAAAAAATAGAGTAATAGACCAGAAACGAAGTTGCACAAATTTTAAAACATCGAGTATAAGGATACTGTGGGGAAAGTGAAGTTGGAGCTCCTCGTCTTGCTTTGTCAGGAATAGATGTAATAAGCTGTGAGACCCTGGAAATAGCCTCCTTGAGTTGTCCATGGCTGAGATTTTCAAACTGGCGAAAACCAGCAAAATCTCTAGACATCTGAAGTATCATATCACTCTCCAGCAGGCAAAGGACAAGTAATCTGTAAAAGTTGCATGAGAATGAATTGCTTTGCAAGCTAAAATTACTAAATATCCCCGTGAAGAGATAAAATGACCGATGAATGTGGAGTCATCAAGGCACTTCAGTCTTATTTAACTACTTAAATTGCCATTAAGTCGTGAGATGAAACATGCACAACCAGTAGGGCATAAAACATACTTTTGTGACCACTGATATGCTTGAAGAACCAAGAAGCACAAAAGATTCTTATACAAACATGTGGGCAATTCGAAAAATTAAGGCCATCTATAAGTGATTGTTTCCATTTTCACTTTTTTCGAATTTCCAACTATTCCGGAAATTAGAATCATGTCTGTTTATAAATTTTCAAATGGAAATCATCATTTTTCAATTTCCAATTTTCAAATCAAAACATCTCAAACCTATCAATCACATCTAATCTTTTAGATATGTGGGGCCCACCACTACCACCCAAATCTACTTAAAATATTATGATTTTTAAATTATATCTATCTAAAAGGACACACCATCTACAATCTTATTAATATAGTATATATTCAAATTAAATATAAGTGGATCCCATATTAAAACTATTCATCCAAACTTAACCTCAAATTTCAAACTGAAATAAATTCTCAAAATTCATTTCTGTCGGATCAAGCTTTTGAAGCTGATCCTTCCCTGAATTAAAACCAAGAAAAAAAGACATGGTATACTAAACTAAAAAACACTTAACCAAGGACTCGTAAGAGTACACAGCTGATGCGAATAGAAAGATCTACTAGCTAATGACACTATGGACTCATAAGGGTCTAGAGTGAAAACACAACAAAAGTCTTTGAATGTATTGAGTAAGATAAGTAGTTGACTTAATTACCTCTCAGCATTAGAGCACACAGCAATCGAATTGTAGCCACCACTTCCACTAAGCCGTAGACAAGGTACCAACACTTTAACTATCTCAGCGGCACAACCATTTATAAAGAACACATCATATACATGTTTCCTAGCAGAAGCTGGAAAGCAGGCTAGCCAACTGGAAGCAACATCTACACACCATGACATATCATTTAGATATCAGAAAGACTTATACTCTAAACAATCAATTTTTTAATACAATTGGCTAAAGACAATTCTTGACTACAATTCTATATTTTAAATAATTATTAAAATTAGTTTTATTTTTAGATGTCAATTTTCAATTACTTTATATTTTATACAAATTTTAGATTTTGATACATCATATATACTTATTTAAATCAAAAGATATATATTTTTAATTATATATAAGGCATAATCCTCCAACTTTAGAGGAACAAACTTTAAGACCTACTTAATATGATAACAAATTCAATTATCTGGCACTTGCTTGCAAAAGAATTTTGCTATTAATAAGATATATTCGTAAGAATTGAAGAAAGAGGTCCAAGTGTTAAAAATGAAGACGAGAATGCATCAGTAGGTCGATAAATATTGAATAGTTTTAACAATATAAACGGAAAATTAGAAATAACCCACAACATAGCAGCAACCATCCTTAATTAGCAAACAGTACTAACAATAAAGTATGTCCATAACAATGAACTATAAATCACTCGGTAATTCCAAACACACTAGATTAAATTTTCACATTACCACAACAGAACATAATTAAAAATAACAATGCCAAGCAAATGCACCAATTTGAATAATAAATACAATAGGGCAACACGAAATTTACCATATAACAGAACTCTGGAAAAAGCACTAAACGAGGATCCTCTGTAGAAAACATTCCACCACTCAGTTCTCTCATCTTCACATGGAACATCCACAGCAAATAACTACTCAAACAACAGAAACAAACTCGTTTCGTTTTCGTGTGTATCTCAACTTTTATTTCAATAAATAATCCAAGGAGTAAACCCACAAGCAAAAGCACAAAAGATGCGTACCTCGTCCCTGTATTTCTCATCAACACTACCTTCATTTGCCAGGGACAAAAAAAAGAAAAGTACTCAATACTGACAGTCAACTTGCATATTACTCTAATTAGCTGAGTTTTCGTCTAAAAGAAATAATTGAGAACCTGAAATAGAACGGGGATGAAGGGGAAATAGGCAGACGGCGAGAGAGTAGAGAGCTAGGATAATTTGGTCGACGTTCTTCGCCTCATCCACGGAGGAGATGACGTGTCCGACTTTCTCCAGTACTCTTCGCTCCAGTTCTCTCCTATTCTTCTCCGCGGTCTCCTCTCCTTCCATGGCGAGTTAAAACTTTATAACAAATCGCCAGAAATTTTTCTAAAGCTTCAAACTCCAAGTAGGAGATTGGCGAGAATTTAACTGCTTATGTTTTAAGTTGAACTTTGGGAAAATTATTCAAAGAACGCGGATATACACACCCCAAAATACTATTAGTTGATCTCAAAATATTTTAGACAAAAATAGCTCCAGTGAAAAGACTAAAATAACCTTACTCATAATATATAATTAAAATTAAAAAAATAAAATTTATGCAATTAAATATATATATTTTTATTTATTTATTTAATATAAAACAAAAATATAAACTCTCGTAATTTCTTCTTCATCCTAAATCTCTTTCAATATCTAACAAAAACTCACATTAAAACTTGTAAGAATGAAGGATAATGATAAGAACAAGATTAATAATGTTATTATTCTTGACATCTATCTGTTTTAGTCTTTTTTTCTCTCTTTTTTGGGTGTATTACTATTTATTGGGTTGAAAATCGCGAATATGTTCGATCTGGTTTTAATGAACAATTGATGTATGTTCGAAAGTTCTGACCGAACATTATACATATGTTCGAATATATTATTTGAACACTTGCATATTGTTCGATTGATATTTATGAATATGGCATATATGTTCGAAATTTTCGACCGAACAGATGGCTCTGGTTCTACGAACCAGAGTAGAACACGGTAATTTTTTCAAAAACTTCAAACCCTAACCTAAATAAGTGAATCAAACTCAATGAGAAACTTATCCCGTACGTTTGATGACTCACCCCATTCCATTCTTCCTCTTAGTAAATTATATGGATTTTTCAAAGCAATTTTTTCCTCCCTTTTCCCCCTCTTTTTCTCCTTTGCCTGCGTTTTCTTTCTTCGTCGCCATTTCTTCCTCTCTCACTTTCCTTTTCTTTTCTTTTTCAATTTATTATTATTCTTTTTATTTTATTTTTATTATTATATTATATATTATATTAAATAAGGGTACAATAGGGAGTTTGTGGGGTTGATTTAGTAAAAAAAAATACATTTTAAAAGTTTTTGGGGTGTTCTTATCACTTGGGGTCGACTCATAAATTATTGGGGTGCGTATATCCGCGCCCTTATTCAAAATGTCACTTTTTATTTTTGTTAGACCATTACAATTGTGGAGCTCTTTAATTTTATTTTTTTAACTAGTATTGTACCCGTGCGTTGCACGATAATTTTTTATTTTATTCTATCTAAAATAAAATGAAGTGTTTAAATATATCAAAATATTTAAATAAGTAATTATATATATATATATGTAAGTTATATATATCTGTGTGTGTGTGTATTTCGGTAAGAACTATCACTGGTTCTCACACCAGAAATAGTTTTACCATAATCGCTCCCTATATATAAATTTTTTATATATTATTTAAAGATCGAATAGTATTCAAAATGATATAACCGAATTCATAAAAGGATTGTTTTTAGACAAAATGCTCTTTACAAATTTTGAAAAAATTCCTTATACACAGCATTTGTGGTTTTGTTACTATGTTTATTCTCATCATTGCCGATCAATATTTTTAAACCCTTACGATTGGTCACCCTTGATATAGCAACGTATAACTCATCATGACTAAAAACTGGCTTCTTTAGGAAAAGTCCAACGTGAGAGAGAGATTGTTCTTGAATTTTGTTGATCATCATAGAATGTGACACAATCAGAAGAAATTGTCATCGTTGGAACTTGAAAGGCAACCTCGGGTTGGATGATGTGACAGTCATTTTAGGAATTAACAACAATTCACCTGCATTACTTCCTTGAGAAATATTAGCATATACAATATGATCGTCAAGTTAACAACCAACATTACATAACACAAGGGAATGATCGATATTTCTCAACAACATGAATGAAATTCTAATATTTAGTTTTAGCTCATAGTTCGGCAATCCATAACATTTAATGGTATTCAGAAACTCTGGTGAGTGGACGTCCTACAATATGTCAATGTTTGAATCGGATTTGCATGCATTATCAGAGCTAAGATATACTTTACATTCTCCATCATTTTATGATATCATATATTTATTAATCAAATCGATCATCAAATGTTGGGTAAAGAATAGCACGACTCTACAAATAAGCGAAACATCTAGTAGTTTTTCCGAATTGTGGATATGTGCTCGCCACAATTGACGGAACATAGTCATCATCATCTTTCAATAATGGATAACCTGGATTTRAATTTGAACGATACCATCATTTGGTCCTCCAACTATTACATCTCCTATAATATTAATCGAGTTGAAAAATTTCTCTCACTTGACACAATTGGGATCCAGATTGTGATTTTGCAGCACCACATTCTTGMTCTACTTCAAAATCATGTAATGAGTCCATTAATGCAAAGATTTGATCACTGTATGAACTATGTTTGGTCTAATGCCTTTTGGAACAACCGGTAAAATTTGATGAAAAATCTCCACCAAGAATTATTATTTTGTTACCAAATGGAAGCTGCGTATTAGAATTATTTTGCGATCTCATCACGTCTTTCAATGTTTTGTCCAAAGTTTCAAAATAATGGTTATGCATCATTTGAGTTTCGTCCCAAATAATGAGATGAGCATCCACCATTAATTTTGTAAGTGGAGTACCATTAATGATCAAAATTTTGGTGGATATTAAAAGTAACATTAAATCTACAATGCCCAGTTCTTCCTTTCGAAAGTAGAAGAGAAGTTATGTTGTTAGATATTACATTAAGAACAATTCCACCATTAGATTTAACAATTGTAGAAAGCATTCTCTGTATCTATAGATGAGAAATACACCATCCTTGGTTAAATGTACTGCATCCATGACTTTATCAATTCTGGCGGAATATAGTAAATTCGTATTAATGAAAACAAATCTAGTTTCCTAGTTGTCCATTCTTTTATTTTTGAGTACTAAAAAAAGTTTTAGAAAACTCAACATAAGGCAAACTTCGTACTTCCAGATTTTTCTTATTTGCCTCGAACCAACCTAAAACATGATATGGTGTTTTTGACTTGCGTTTCATTGCGTTTAACTGATCATTATTATTACACAATACATTATGCTTTTCTGAAAGATGAAAACTCAAACACATGATAAGTGTAGTTTTATACTGAATTTAATAAACTACTATTCTCCACGCCGCTTAGCATGGAGAAATGTAATGACAATCATAATACATGTTGATCTCATTAATCCTTTTATCCTCTCCATCCCCATATTTGTTCTGATGGAATGTTATAGTGAACATATAGTTACATTTATTGACATATTTGAACAAATTCTTGATAGATATATATTGGTTACACCATTTAACATTTAAATGAGCTACGTAATTCAGTAATAGATAAAAATTATGTAAAACGACCCTCTGGAGAACTGCTAGTAAATGTCGAGGGCAAGTATCTGACTTCATAATTTTTTGATGAGTTCTGACGTGCCACAATTTTGAAGATTCAATAATCGTATATGCATCAATTATGAATTATTGTGTGAGTTATTGACTATATAGAATAGTCAGTACCTCCGTGTATCTTTCATGCAATCGGTGATAAAAGAACTTCACATGGATCACATATTATTTACCCTTGCCTTTAGGTTCTCGAGATTCAAAAAAATATATGTCTTCCCTATATATGTATGTCTTCACCGCATAGAGATATAGTAATGGATTGTGTAGAGCAACGTATGAAGGGTGCAACTCCTAGTTATGTTAAGAGAACTCCACATAATAAAAAAAACTAAATCAACATTAATATTGAACATTATTTATGAGATTAATTTAAATAAAAAACAGTATTGAATCGTAATAATATTTGACAGATAACACGTTGATAGACAATAAATAAATACTGAATTATGTTGCCATTTTTATATAATTTAATTTTAAAAGTGGTCAAATTACTTATGAGAAAAGTGACGAATTTGATATTATTGTACTCACAATAAATAAATAAAAAATATTAAAAATAGAATAACAGAAATATCACAATAAAAACAAAAATAACACAAAAGTGATTATATGTGTGTGTATGTGTTTTTAAATGATCTATTATTTGTAATATTAATTAGGTATGTATCCTAATTATATTAAGTAAATTCTATATAATTAAAAACAGAAAAATAATCCTACGTGACTTTTTTTTCCTTCTCTCTTACACGTTTTTTTTATTGGTTTCACTGTCTAGCATGGATTGTAGGTCTTCTACAATCTCATGTGAAGATTACTTTTTTACTTCGCATAGTGAGCAAATGATAGTATAAGTATTAATAATATATAAATATTACAATGATTTTGAAGTGATTAGTATGTAAAATATAAATGCATACCTAACAGAATAAATTCGATTTTGAACTTTAATCGAAATTGAGTATGACATAAATGCTTTGAGAATTACTGTGTTTAGCAACATTTGCTTTCAGAGGCGGCCTTCCTCCCCCCCCTTTTTTTTGGGAATTAGTTGATCCTTTTCCAAGTAGTTGATGTCATAGTGTTCATTTCACTTAGTGTTTGGTTTACACTTGTAATATTTACGCAATTTCTGAGATAATAACATAATACATTATTTTATGAGATCAATTCAAATAAAAAGTGTTGAATCGTAATAATATTTAATAAACAAAATGTTGATAGCCAATAAAAATAATATCAAATTATATTGTATTTTGCATTTTTCTATAATTTAATTAAATAAAATGATCATATTATTTTTGAGAAAAAGTGACAAATTTAATATTGTTGGACTCGGAAAAAAAAAACCCGACAAAACATAAAAAAAAAACACAAAATAAAAATTAAACATATAAGATATTATATATATATATTATATATATATATATATATATATATATATATATATATATTAATTAATTCTTATTATTTTTATGTTAATTATAGTATATATTCTAATTATGTTAATAAGATTTCTATATAATAAAATTATGAAACTAATCCTAGGTGGCTTTTTAGTTAAATAAGGTATCTATCATAATTATGTTAAGAAAATTCCTACACAACTAAAAAAAGAAAATAATCCTACGTGGCATTCTACTCATCTCTTTTTTCTCTCTCCCAGACCTCTTGCTTTGAATTATACTATATATAGATGTACACATCTCAAAAAAAAAAAAAAACCCTATAAGTATACGTGTTTATTATTATTATTATTATCATTTTGTATGAATGATTATTTTTATCATTAATGAGATTATATAATTATAATCTGTGAAGTACTGATAAAAAAAATATTTTTTTTTCTGAAACCTATAAATATTTATACTATCTCTCACAATTTGTGATTTCATATGATGAATTAAAATTCTTATTATGTTTTATTTATTAAATTCAGGAGTTGAGACGGTCAAAAATTTCTTTAAAATATTGACACTTTATGGGTACGTAATGAAACGTGTCCGCAGAAGTGTCGTATCCGGTGCGGGTACGGCATCCTCGTAAAAATATCCGTGCTTCATAGATTATAATTGTACTATTGGAATTTTTTTTATAAATAAGGTTTTAGTTATAATAAAAATGATATTTGAAAATTCACACACTATATATTTTCTCTGTTTTATCTCTAGTTTATGACACGTTATCAACACAAATCTCTAATCATTTGAGTAATATAATATAGTTGCATCTGTACGATGAACCTCTATATTAAAAATTGAGTTATTACAATGCACATGATTCTTCTTATTTTCTCTGTCTGTTTCACATTTATTTGGGTGAAACTAAATACTGCCGCCACCACTCTCTGTACATTCACAAACAAACTTATCGATATTAAACAAATGAGTTCCATAGATGGAACAGAGTATATTATATATGTTTTCATATGTTGTAATACATAATTAGATGGCGATGGAATTGAGTTTACAGGATTAGTGCAAATGAGATGTCAAATACTATGGTGAAGGGCCACCGGCCGCATTAACCCCATGCTCAAGTTGACAAAGCTACTCCACCCCATCAGTTTTGACGTCACCTTCGTCAACTCCGAGTACAACAGTCGCAGCCTCCTCAAGTCCGGCGACCTCTCCCCCTTTGACAGTCTGCCGTCTTCTCACTTCCCTGCCATCCCCGAAGAACAACGGTCGTTCCTTCATTATCACATTGTGTGATGTATAAGGTAATATAATTTAATACGTGTAAATATGTGTGAGTGTATATTTTATGTGAAGATAAGAAAAGGAAAGAAGAACAAGATTATGTATGCACTACCCAAAAAAAAAGGGAGGCAAAGAGATACATAAAATGCTTGTATTAACGACGACAACAAAAAAAGAAAAGAAAAGAAGATGGGGAAAGAAACGTAAGTAAATTAAATGAAAGACAATCATTACTATATTATTATAAGGGCTGGACTCTTGTTAGTCCAGATTAACGGATTGCTCCCGTTAAACCGGGTTAAACCCGGACCCATTTTAATTAGAGTATTTAAATGAAATTAAGACAATTATTGAGGCTGGACTCTTGAACATTTCAGAAACGCAATCCCTTGACACAGAAAACCAACACCAAGCCACAAACCACCGCGACTGCATCTTCCATCTCCAACCACCATCTCCAAACCACCGCCTGCATCTCTATCGGTGAATCTCAAAAATCTCCCAACCACCGCGAATTTGTAACTCCATCGACGCATCTCTCATCTCCGAACCACCACGAATTCGCATCTCCATCAGGCATCTCCGTCTCCATCTTCATCCGCTGGTTCTCTTCGCCGCCGCCGCCGCCAGCCCCTCGCCATAGAATAACCTTCAATTACCAGGTAAACAACTTCTTCAACAATCAATTTGATTTTAACCTAATTTTGGTTTCGACCAAATTCCAGAAATTTTCGTAACTGTTCGTAGGATTTGGAGAATTTTACAAATTACAGAAGGAAATTGAAYACGAGATGGGTGATTTGGGACTATATATGGGAGAAATATCCAATTTAGACGAAGGTAATATAGTATTGGTCTTATAACTATGATGTATTGGTCTTATAACTATGATGTATTGGTATTCTGACTGAACTGTAATTGTTTTTTTTTTGTTGTGTTATGTCAAAATATTCACAGTAAAACATCAGGGGTCTTGTCTGAAACTATGAGTTATTATCCTATTATTGTATTGGTTTTTCGAATGTAATGTATTGGTTTTTTGGTTCAATGTATTGTTATTCTGAATGCATGATATTTGCTTTTTTGGGGATTAATTTTGTTATTCAATTCAGGGGCTGTGATAATTCATGATTCTAGTGATGAAGAAGGTGGAAGTAACATTGATAATGAATCGATAAATAATATCTTGTTGAATGATGAAGGTAAGAAATTATTCTGATTGCATGATATTTGCTTTTTGGGGGATTAATTTTATTATTCAATTCACGGGCTGTGATAATTCATGATTCTAGTGATGAAGAAGGTGGAAGTAACATTGATAATGAATCGATAAATAATATCTTGTTGAATGATGAAGGTATGAAACTATTCTGATTGGATTGAATTTATTTCTAAAAAATATTCGAAGACATCTTATGTGATAATATCTTGTTTTCCATTATTTGTATTTAGGTGATACCACAAATTTAAGTGGTTCTCTTATTGGTGTAAAGAGAAAGAATTTTGAAGATATCTATGAGTTGTATTGTGGCCATGCACGTCAAGTTGGTTTTAGCGTTTGGAAAACAACAACAAGGGTGATAAGATAATAATTGAAAATAACTATTTATGTTCCTGTCAAGGAATTAAGAGATCCAGCACCTCCGGTTTGACAAAACAGAATCATATAATAAGAACTGGTTGTAAAGCGTCGTTGAGAGCAAGATTAAATAAGCAGGGTGCCTTTGAAGTTCTTGATCCAAACACAGTGCACAATCACATCAAATAGATCAAGTCAAGCAAAGGAGTTTGGTTCTAAAACTCCCAATCCTCGATTATTTTAGCATAACGGTAGTCGTTGAAATATTTATATTTATAGATGTATTCGCATTGACTGGATTAGAAATTGATGCTTTGATACTGTGATATTTATTTGCTGCTTTCGTAATGCTTTATGGCATTTTTTGATTGTATTTGATAATAGTGTATCGGTTTTTCTATTCAAGCGTATTGGTTTTTCTATTCAAGCGTATTGGATTTTCTGTTCAATTGTATTGGTTTATATATTTGCAGTGTATTCGGAAAATAAAAATACAGTGCATAAACAAACACAAACACATCTTATTGCAAAATTAAAGAAAAATCTTAAACTTATAATATATAAACACCTACTTAATTATAGGGAAGCTTTTGTGATTGCATAACAAAAACTGTACATTTATTGCAAAAACTCAATATATTATAGTACATAAACCAATACATTATTTTACAAAAACCAATACAAAATATTTGGTCAAAGGATTTACAAAAACTGGGGACTAAAGTTTCCACCAATCACCAAAAAAATAAAACAAGCACAAAAAATACTTAGTGCTAGACACAAATCACAGTTCATAACTTTTATGATTGCATAACAAAAATCGACATTTATTACGAGAACTCAATATATTATAGCACATAAACCAATACATTGTTTTACAAAAACCAATACAAAATACTTTGTCGAATAATTTACAAAAAATGGGGACTAAAATTTCCACCAATTACCAAAAAAAAGTCACCAAGGGTGGGAAGACCGTGATGCACTATATACTCCTCGTCGACCACACCAACTTTAACTATTCGATCTCCCTGTAAATAAAATATTTAACATTAATTTATCTTACAATGAAAAGACCAATCGCCAACTTACCTAAACACAATAACTAAGCTGCATATCCAAGCCCCAAGCGTTGATCAAGTCGTTCTGCAGAGCATATCGAATAATAATAATATATTAATTTAGAATTCTTGCCATATAGTTTTTCAATAATTATTGTTTTGTTTTGAGAAATTTCCATAAAATTACAAAAACATCCCTTTGATGTTTATTTCTATTTCATAAAATATACCTGAATCATATACTTCACAATAGAAAAACTAATACTCTTTAGTGTAAAAACAATACATCACGATAGAAACAATAATACGTCTCCAGTGTATATACATATATAATTTTCATCCCTTAATTAAAAACATCACTCTTCCCCTAAAAAACACTTGTTCATCCCCATCTTCAAAACCTGTAAACAAAATACACCTTATAAGTAAAATTTAACAAATTGAAAAAAAGTTAGAACAAAATATGCTCAAGCAGTAAGCAAGCACAATTTTCATTCTTTCAACAATTAGTAGAGCTATATCTTTTACGAATTATCAAAATGAAAACGAAATAATTATCAAAATGGAATTTAAATCACATCTACGAATAAACATATATGAAAGTAAAACGGCACAAATCAGCCCGAAAAAAAAAAAAAAAACAATTTAGAGAACTAACCTGTTTTTTGGAGTGAGGGCCGATGAAATAGTACAGATCTTAAAACAACTATCCAATTTTAATATGTGTTGAGAGTTTGCTTCTGATTTGTTTTGTGAAGCCTCAATCCTACTTCAAACCTAAATCCAATTCAAAGCTCAATACGAACCGCTCACAAGAAAGAGCGAACCGCCGACAGAAGGAGCAAACGAGCCTGCGAATACGCGCGGCCGTCAACGGCTTCTCGCCGCTCCTCCTCCCGCCGTCGTTGATTTTTC
>BMAC01000173.1:1152309-1184868 GCA_014905375.1 Phtheirospermum japonicum
TTTTTTTAATTTAATGTATCCTGTTGTACTACACGAAATCTTGAAAATGCATCCTCCGACCAGCCAACTTGCCCCAACTCACCGCAACTCGCCTCAACTCGCGAGTGAGATTGCATCATTTCAAACTCATATACTTCAGGATGCATTTAATCAAACTAGTATACTCCCGAATGAAATTATCAAAACTTACCATAATTTTTTAATTTTCAGATTTTAATAAATTCTTTTGTTTTAAATCTATTTCTAGGTATATTATATCAAATTAATAGTTTTATTTTTGATGAGAAGTACGTCTGGTAAGTACAAGACAAATACACGTGATTAAAAATTGTTTTTAATATACAAGAAAACTAATATAAGATGATTTAGCAATGCAAGAGATAAAGAAAGTTGAGCAATACATGTTAAAACTTACATAAGTTATAAATATTGTCATATAAACAATATCCGTTTTATTATAATTTCATTTACTTGTCAACTTATATTTTTCTTATTTAAAATAAAATAAGATCCGAATATTATTTTATCACAAATAATAATATAAATTCACAAGAAAATGAAACTATATTAATATAGACAAATAATATTATCTATTAAACTTAGATTGTTTATATACACGTTCAAACTTAAATAAGTTATAAACAATATCCGAATTTAATAGATAATGTTAATCTTCATTTCTATAATAATATAATTCCATTTGCTTGTCAATTCTTCTTTATTGAAAAGAAAATAATTTCATCTTATATTATTCAACTTTATTTATCTATTGCATTACTAAATCAACTTGTGTTAAATGTCTTCTATATTTAAAAAAAATAAAATCTTTAATCATGTGTATGTGTGTGTGTATTCTTATATATTTGAGTGTATGTCGTCTAATGTGCTTTTTATTGTCATAAAACTATAATAATTTGATATATACATTAGATATAAACTCAAAACCAAGAATTTATTAGATTATGAAATCAAAAAGTAGAGGTGAGTTTTGATATATGCATCCTGAAGTATATGAGTTTGATAAAATGCATTATAAAGTATACTGGTTTGAAAATATGCAACCTCACTCGTGAGTCCAGGTGAGTTCCAGCGAGTCTGGACAAATTGGCTGGTCGGAGGATGCACTTTCAAGATTTTGTGTAGTATAGGATGCATTAAATTACAAAATAAACGTTAGGATGCAAACCCAAAAAATGCGTATAGTACAGGATGGTTGCAATTTTTTACCCTATTTTTAATTAATAATACACTAATACGATACAATACTTAATGTTAAATGTGAATAATGACTTTTAACATGATTAATTAATAATAATTAATATTGTTAACTAAATTATATTTTAATGTTTAAATTAAATTCATTTATAACTTTATTATTATATCTAGAAATATATCATATTCTCAACTCTATCACATTGTACCGATGTTTGGATTGAATTCATTAATATTATTTAGTTACAAATTTTGATTATCTTATAAATAAATCGTATTTTACATAATTATAATATTTTAATTCTAGAAATAAAATGTAATTTTTTATTTTATTATAAATACAACTCATTTAAATTAGTTTCATACCTAATCCTTTTGTAATTAGGTAAAAAATAATAAAAGATAAATATTAAACTAGATAAATATAATAAAATATAAATATGAATTACATAGAGCAAAAGATAAATATTTAATTAGGTAATATATATAATAAGATAAATATATTCAATTAGGTAATGTATAGTTAAATATTAAATCAGACAAATATATAATAAAAGTTAAATATTGAATCAGACAATAGAAATAAAAAAAAAGATTAAGGGGAATTTTCTTTTCCTCCTCCCATTTATCCCAAAATCTGAATTTACCTTCCAAACTTTTGTGTATATTTAGTTTGCCTCTCAAAACCAAAATCAGGCCAAAAATCCGCCGAAATTTTGCAGAAATTTATTTTTCTCCTCAACTTTTTGAAACTTTGACATTACATCCTAAAGTATTTTTTATATAAAGTTTCCTCCCCAAATATGATTTTTTTCTTTTTTTAAGTTTCCACCAAAGCTAATTTTCGGCCAAAATAATCACATATGAGGAGAGCACACGAGTTTAACGCCGTATTTATCAGAGAAAATTTGTCTTTTCAAAATCACATATCAAATTATCATCCAATACACACTTTTATGCAAAACTCATAGCTTGCTAGCTTTAAAAATGTGAGATCTTTTTATTTATTTATTAGATATATTATTAAAGTTATATTATATTTATTATAAAGTGTATTATGATTATATTATATGCATTGAAAATTGAAATATATAATACATACATACATACATATATATATATATATATATATATAGTATATATATATAAGCAATACTATATATTTCAATAAAAACAAGAAATGAGAAAATGATTATAAAAATTGTTATAGTTATTAAAAGATTATAAACATTGTTATTATTTAGTAATACACCATAGTCTTGAGTACAAAAATCAATACATCATAATAGCGGCTCATGGCTTAATGGTTCGTGGTCCATCAACCTAGTCCGACACAAGTATTTGCCTACCAAAACTGTGTGCAAACTCTCTCTGATAAACTATAAGTTCTAACACGATAATAATCACCCCGATAGTTATATAATTTAAAAGATATCTATTTTGAACATGTAACTTTGTCTCGTAATATCAATATTTTACAATCTAAATTACTAATTAGAAATACAAACACACATGCGCGCGCGCACACATGCACACACACACACATATATATATATACTATTCATTTGTCATCATTTATTAATTATAATTAAATATTTCTATTTACATGTTTAAATTACCTTTGATGTTAATTTGTTTTACGTACTAAGATTATTTTAAATTACTTATTATATTCTTGAAACTCTAAGATGAGTTTTATTTAAGTATTCATAAGATGTATAACTTATTTAGATTAGTTTTGTAAATAAGATTCTTTTTTGATGTGGCACTAATTATTTAATCTCAAGAATGTAGTCATTATATATAGTGCTAATTATTATGTGACCTTCTAAAAATTTAATGTTGATCACTTTCTAATTATAAGATATGAATATCATTTAATATCAAACAAATTCATTATGTATTTTAATTTGAGTCTCTCTTATATATTAATGTAAAACTCTCCTATCATATGTGTCTGTTTTTCATATTTTGTTTGTTTTGGAACAAAAAATATGGTGATTCGGTGTTGATCCAAACTTTTGTGCACCCATTTTAAGATATTTAATTTTAAAGCACGTAAGTTTGCTCGCAAGAGCACGAGGAACTTGTAGGGTGGTGAGTTTGACTCAAGTCGATTCTCTCGAGGACAACTGTTCGGTTTCTTGGACGTTTTTCTCAATTAGAATAAATAATATAAAATACATGTACATCGGGTTTTTTGAAGAATTTATTTGATCATTAAAACTAAAGCAACATTGAATTCAAAACTAATTAAACTAATTATCTCAACTAAATTATCAACTACGAGCAATCATTAAACTATTCAAATTTGAGAACTAAGAAATAATAGCAATGAATCTAAAAGCATGAATATAAGAGACTACCATGAAGCAATTGTATCATACGAATCTAAAAACGGAGAACTAAGCATAAATCAAGTCGAATAAATAAACTAGATAAATCCAACATCCAAGCATGAAGCAATTAAACTAATTAGACTAGTTCTAGAATTAACCAAGAACTTAACTAAGCAATTAACTAGGAAATTAACTACGAGATTAACTAAGAGTTCAGAATACTTATTGGAACTAATAAAAGCGATGAAAATCTCCAGCTATTCCGGAGTTGAGCGTTGATCGTGGGCGAAGATTGAATCCCGAACGTGAAATCGAAGCCTCGGACTCGTCGTTCTTCGATCCTTGATCTCGGTCTTCAAATATTGTTATAAGATGTGGAAATATGTTTATTCTAAGCCCAAATACCCTAGGTAGTCGTGTGTCTTCTTAAAAATCCGAAATATGAAGGGTATATATAGATATAGCATGTCTTGGCGCACAAGAAACCCTAAAAATGTAATTCTGGGCAGCCACATCGACGTTGCGTCGATCGACGCGCGCTGGCTCTCGGCGTCGACGCTGCCTGGGTGCTCGCGTCGACTGACGGGGTTTAGATCGACGCATTTGCAAGTTGCGTCGACTGAACTCTTCCGGTTACTTAGCTGTAAGGTGAAAAATAACGAATAATCACCTATTCTCATCAATTATGATCAAAATATGATAAAATAAGCTGAAATATAAAAATACAGAATTAAGTTTAAACTATCCAACTTATGTGAAAAATAACGAATAATCACCTATTCTCATCAATTATGATCAAAATATGATAAAATAAGCTGAAAATATAAAAATACAGAATTAAGTTTAAACTATCCAACTTATACCAAAAACAAATAGAAAAACGAACTAAAAAGCTAATAAAAATAAGGACAAATCTATGCTAATCAATTACCCCACGCTTAATTGGTTTGTTCGTCCTCGAACAAACGATATTTTCAAAGTATAACAAGAATGAAAATCAGTTCAAGCAAGGAGTCGTGCTATGCTACATAATTAATTTTGAAAATATAGGTACAAATCATGCAACGTCAAACACTCCACCTTTATTACATTGTCGCTTCATAAACAATTCATGCATCCTCTCAAAAGGGAATATATAAGGTGTTCGCTCAAAAGCACTCAAGCATCGCTGCATAGGACGTGTATACACTCAAATCATACAAATACATGCACAATAAACAAGAACCGAAAATCAATCTCTTCTCAATCGCAAATTAAGTGTGTTATCAACATAGAATCGAAAAAGGTCTTTTCGGGTTGTAATGTAAGGCTCTTTGGACGGGTATGGAATTTATAATTCGTGTGGCTAACTCATGATCTAACATGATCAATTCTCACCCAACCTATTCTAATCACGAAGCAAAATTGCTTAACCTCGCTTAAAAATAAAAACCTCACTTAACACTCATAACGTAACCTTTAAACATAGGCTATTCCTCAACTCGTAAACCGTAAAATGACTGTCAGTTCAAACCACTTAATCAATTGAAGCTCATAATGTGCTTCTTATTACAACTCAACTCTTTGCCTTTTAAACATTAGGCTTCACGCGAAAATAAACAATAAATTCAAGCCTTAAATTAAGCGTGAAGGTAATTACTCACCAAGACTCACCATCCTTTCTTATTATTTTTTTTATTTTATCCCCCCTTTATTCTTTTTTATGGGGTTATTTTTTTTCTTTTTTTTTTCTTTTGTTCGGTGGTCCAAAATTACAAAAATTCATAACATCATAAATTCCTAATAAAATCTTCCCAAACACTAATAACCAATAAAAATAATGAACTCCTACCCCACACTTTTTATGGGTTTGTAGGGGTCGACTAAAAACACACATGGTTATAGGCATGGATAATTTGGCTATGATTGGCTCATTCGAAATTTATAGTGGCTAAAATTTATGGATATGGCCGGAATAGGTTTTTTTTTTCTGTGCCTTAACGTCATTTTTAAAGTCAACTACACACAGCAGTTTCAAAGAGATATCAAATCAAAACTCATTTAAGTACATGCAATGATGATAATCACTCAGGCTACTCATAGGCTTTTTGCATGAAAAAGTTTGAATTGACGCTACTAATTAGGTTTTGCGAAATCAATTGCGTCCAAGTACCATTTTACAATAATAATAAAAATTTTGAAAAATTTATGCACTTATACACGCTCAAAAGACATGAACCTCTAATCATACTTAATTAACTTCGACAGGTAAGCCATACAAACACAATTTAGCGCTGAAATAGCGAAAAGAAAATAAGAGCAAGGGAGATAAGAAAACATCCCTGAAAATTCGATGGTCGAGTCTCTCAAAAAAAAAAACGCTTGTGCAATTATCCTTCGTCTCAGACCGCGTGATTGGATTGTCCGAACAAACCTATAAAAATAAACAAAACAAAACAAACAAACAAACCACGATTGCAATTAATTGCTACGCGCAAGTGCCCGATGGCACGTCTTTTGGGATTTGGAACGGCCGGATTGCGGCACAACGTCGTAAACGGCTGGGTTGCAACTCATCAAAAGGTTTCCGAATTGCGGCTAACTTGGGTCGGAATGCAACCTCGATCGACGAAAATTAGACAGCAGACGCTACTATCTGTAAGCGCATCGTTATCCCTGATTGCTGCGTTTAGCGGTTGATCGTCATCGTTAACGCCTTGAGTGGAACTAGCGGTAAGGCCTTGCGGTAGCGAGCTACCGCTATATAACCGTTAGGTGTCTAGAGTAAGCGATTTATCGTATTTTCTGCACATCAACACACACATAAACGTACCACGGCAATTGACACAATATAAAGACAAAAATAAAATAAGAATAAAGAAAAGAAAAAGAAAACTAACGCTTGGGTTGCCTCCCAAGAAGCACAACATTTAATGTCATATGCTCGATGCAATTTGCTTGATCAAACCTTAGCTCGTGGTGGGTCCACGAACTCCTTCTTGCTTCTATCTCGACTCTTCATATATTTCTTATAATAAGGTTTAAGTCGATGCTTGTGGACTTGGAATATCGTCTTTATACTCTCATCGGAAATAGTGGCTACTCCATATTCATCCATCTCCTTTATTAAAAATGGTCCACTACATGCAACTTTAAAATTGGTTGGATCAAACTTACGATCGGAATTATATAGCACTAGTTGACCAACCTTAAACCTCAAATCATCTAACTCCTTATCAAAAACATTGTTCGACTTCTTCTTCTTCTTCGTCCAATCCTTGCTATATGCCTTTACCTTGTTCCTTGTACGTTTAAAATTCTTGTAGGGGTCGAGGAAAATACTTCTTGAATGATTATGCGGTGGCTTTGCCTCTTCTCTTGGGTCAAACTTTGAACGATCTCGTTGTGGTCTCAACTCCACTTTTGGCTCGTTTTTAGGTATGTCAAACTTCATGGGCAATCCATCATCAAATGCCTCTACATTATCAAACTCTTCAATCGGGCCGATGCTCAGGAGTTCATTCACGCAAGAATCTACTAAATCAATGGTAGAACATTCGTCCTTTATAGATGTTGCAGGAGTCTTGTGAATATTTTGAAATAAAAATGTTGCCGTTTTGCCTAAGACGGACATAGTCATCTTCCCTTTGTTTACATCGATCACCATGCGCATTGTAGACATGAATGGACGTCCTAACAAAATGGCGTGTTCTCGATTCTCGCTTTGTACGTCACCAACGTCCATAATGACAAAATCCACCGTCACAACTAGCTTGTCTACTTGTACTAAAACATCCTCAACAATCCCCAAGGGTAGCCTTAACGTTCTATCCGCCAATTGTAACCTCATCGTTGTCGGTTTCAGTGGTCCTAGGTCAAACTCCTTGTAAATTGAGTGGGGCATCAAATTTATGCTAGCTCCAAGGTCGAGCATCCCTCTTGCCGTTTGTCCATTCCCGAGAGAAATAGTTATGCAAAAACTCTCGGGATCCTTCTCTTTGGGTGGCAATGATTTTTTAAATATATCACCAACTTCTCTTATCAAAGTCACATGTTGATTTGCAGCCAAACGCCTCTTCCTTGATGCTAGCTCCTTGAAAAACTTCACAAACGCTGGCATTGTCTTTATCACCTCTATCAGGGGGAGGTTAATATTAACATTTTTCAATAAATTGTATAGCTCCATCAATTTTTTATTCTCCTTGGCGGATGTAGGCGACTTGGAAAAGGAACATGATCATAAATGGTCAACTTCTGCGGTGGTGCATTTAAGGAATCGATGGGGTCTTCAGTTGCTGCCGAATTCTTTCTCTTCAACGGCCCTAAAATAATTGGATTTGAAGATTTATGCATTAGATCGGCCGATTTGGTTGCATCTACTTGAGGTTGGGTCTTGGCCTCTTTCTTGTCTTCCTCCTTTTCTAGCTCGATGCCGTTATCCACTACTTTTTTGCTTCTCAGCACATGAATAGCCGAGGCATGTTCTGTTTGGCTTGGAAAATTATTTTTCTCCTTCTTCAATGACGCCATGTCAGTTGTCAATTGTCCTACCATCATCTCCAATCTTCTTAATCCTGATGAATTTTCAAGAGTGCTTTTGGCCATTTCAGTCATCATCATTCTCAATTCTTTCATATCATCTCGAACATCTTTCATTTCACCTCGAACTCCCTTCATTCCCTCCTGAACATGTATGAGGCCATCTCGGTTCCGAATAGTTTCAGCGACTTGGTTTTGATGCCAGATTAAAAGTTGATCAGTTGACTGAACCATAGTAGGCGTTTGCCCTTGCACATGGAGATTATTCGGGCGTGGTGGTAGTGGTGCTTGCGTATGTGGTAGTATTTGCCCTGAATGTTGTTGGTTCGAATAATACTGGATGGCGTTGACGTCCCCTCGTTGTTCGTTGTTGAACGGGCACATATCGGCTAAATGTTCGGGGGATCCGCATTAGTGACACGTCGCAGCAATCTTCCTTGAAGAGGCCTTGCTTGCTCGCTCGGCCTTCCAAGCTGCCAATGTCTCATCAAATATCTCCTCGCACTTCGCTTTGACTAGTTTGCCATCATCTAAATCAGGATCGGGAATGGACAACTCATTAACTTTTAATTTACGAGGCCGAGAGTTGGTTTGTCTAGATTTTTCGCTCTGTTTCTCCAATACTCGTTGTGCCTCGCGGGCCGTTAAATCTCCGAAATCTCCTCCTGCTGCTATTTCAACTTGACTTTTCCACATGGGCGACAAACCATCAAAGAAAAACTGATTAATTATCTCGGGGGAGTAACTATGATGGGGGCATGCTTGTAAAAGTATTTTGTAACGCTCCCATGTTTCATGAAATAATTCTCCCTCCACTTGTTCGAAGTTAGCAATATGCCTCCGAAGATGCCCCGTTGTTTGTGCAGAATAGTATTGATTGAGGAACTTCTCACTCATCATCTCCCAATCAGTTAATGATATTGGTTCTAAGGATAATAACCATGTCTTAGCCTTGTCTTTCATGCTATAGGGGAAGCAAATCATTTGCATCTCCTCCCGGTTGAAGCCATTACCCACAAACCTTCCTACTTCATCGATAAAGTAGTTTAAAAACGCTAAAGGGTCTTCATGGGCATTTCCGTGAAAAGTCGAAAGTAAATTAAGTTGATGCGGTTTAATCTCCACTTCCCTTGCAGTTGGTCCAAGAACAATAGCAGACCCATAAGGCACAACCTTCGGGCGTGCCAAATCTCGTTGTCGAGGTGCTCGGGGGTGTCTCAGTGCTCTCTCTCCATGATAGGCAGCTTCATAATCTCCTTCGTAATCTTGGCCATCGAACCATTCATCTACAAACTCTCGTTGAGGGATTGGTCTGTCAGGATAATCTTCATACACTTCCTCGTTATGTTGAGCGTTCCTTCCTCTATTTCCTTGTCTTAGTTGTAGCGGGGCCCGATTATTTGGTGGTTGATTGTTACCTCCAAAGTATCGCGATTCGTTTCCATACTCTCCCTGACGTCTTCTTGGAGGTTGTAAAGGTAACCCATTGCTTAATGCATCGAACAACTCATCGTGGCCGCCTCCATGATTAGATCGTCTCGCCATGGATTTTGGAATTTCGTCGCACACAAAATTCGTGTCTAAAGAAGAATCGCTCTCGAAAAACTAGTTCGGGTCTTGGTCATGCTGGATTCGCACGATGGATGTCGTCAAAGAATGGTGCAAGATCACGTTGAAGTGATCGTCTACCTTGCATAAACTCGACAACCAATCAACGTACCAAATGGCAAAATCCAAACCAAGTGCAATTATACAAATAAAGACTAAATAGAAAATAAAACGAAAAACATCCTTAATTCCTACTCGTTGTCCCCAGCAACGGCGCAAATTTTTTTTTCCAAACTTTTGTGCACCCCTTTTAAGATATTTAATTTTAAAGCATGTAAGTTTGCTCGCAAGAGCACGAGGAACTTGTAGGGTGGTGAGTTTGATTCAAGTCGACTCTCTCAAGGACAACTGTTCTGTTTCTTGGGCGTTTTTCTCAATTAGAATAAATAATATAAAATACATGTACATCCGGTTTTTTGAAGAATTTATTTGATCATTAAAACTAAAGCAATATTGAATTCAAAACTAATTAAACTAATTATCTCAACTAAATTATCAACTACGAGCAATCATTAAACTATTCGAATTTGAGAACTAAGAAATAATAGCAATGAATCTAAAAGCATGAATATAAGAGACTACCATGAAGCAATTGTATCATACGAATTTAAAAATGGAGAACTAAGCATAAATCAAGTCGAATAAATAAACTAGATAAATCCAACATCCAAGCATTAAACAATTAAACTAATTAGACTAGTTCTAGAATTAACCAAGAACTTAACTAAGCAATTAACTAGGGAATTAACTACGAAATTAACTAAGAGTTTAGAATACTTATTGGAACTAATAAAAGCAATGGAAATCTCCAACTATTCCGGAGTTGAACGTTGATCGTGGGCGAAGATTGAATCCCGAACGTGAAATCGAAGCCTCAGACTCGTCGTTCTTCGATCCTTGATCTCGGTCTTCAAATATTGTTATAAGATGTGGAAATATGTTTATTCTAAGCCCAAATACCCTAGTTAGTGGTGTGTCTTCTTAAAAATCCGAAATATGAAGGGTATTTATAGATATAGCATGTCTTGGCGCACAAGAAACCCTAAAAACGCAATTCTGGGTAGCCACGTCGACGTTGCGTCGATAGACGCGTGCTGGCTCTCGGCGTCGACGCTGCCTGGGTGCTCGCGTCAACTGGGCGGGGCGTCGACTAACGGGGTTTGGATTGACGCAACTGCAAGTTGCGTCGACTTGGCGTCGACTGACGCGTGCAAGATCCACGTCGACGCTACTGAGAGCACGTCTCTATTTTCTTGATTTTTCTGCTACTCATTCACCGGAAAAGCTCGTTCTCCACTTTTGAACATTGAACTTCATCTATTTACGCGCTGAACTCTTCCGGTTACTTAGCTGTAAGGTGAAAAACAACGAATAATCACCTATTCTCATCAATTATGATCAAAATATGGTAAAATAAGCTGGAAATATAAAAATACAGAATTAAGCTTAAACTATCCAACTTATACAAAAAACAAATAGAAAAACGAACTAAAAAGCTAATAAAAATAAGGACAAATCTACGCTAATCAGGTGTCATCGAACCTAATATTTACTTAATTTAATATTTTCTTTTTATATATTTTTACCTAATTTAATATTTTTTTTATTATATGTTACCTAATTCAATATTTCTTTATCATATTTTGCTTAAGTCAATATCTTACTTTTATTCTACTAATATAAAAAAAAGTCATATTAATTAAAAAAAATCTATATAAGCTGAATTAATTTTTATTTATAATAAAAATTGAAATAATTTTATTTTAGAATCTTAAATATCCTATTTAAGAAAAATACGAGTTATATAAAGTTATTACAAAAAGAAAATAAATATAAAAAATATAAAATTAAATTTGGATATCTAATCCTAGTATAAAGCAGTGAGAATAACATTAAAATTTTATATGAAAAATTATTGTTACGCGAAAAAAAAAAATAAAAAATTAGAGATTGGTGAATTGAGAAAAATTGCCAAAATATAAAAACAATAAATAATTACCTATGGATATGCATTTCTTAACATAAATTAATTGTAAAGGAAGTGTTAGGTAGAAATTAAATCTACTTATTGAAATAGTTATAAAGTATAAATTCAATATTATTTGAAGTATTTAAGTAATTATTATTTACAAAATTAGAATATTAAAAGTAACTAGTGTTTTACCCTTGCGATGCACGGAGCGAATTGAAATGGATGATGTAATTCATTCAATGTAAGTGTAATATTATTAATTTATTAATGTAATATAATAACTTAAAATACTCAAATCACGATTATTGTTCAATATAAACAAATTTAAATCAAATGGCTTTGATATACGCACCCCACTAAAAAATGTTATCACAAAAGTGTCAATATTACCCTTAAACCTTACACCCCCAAATGCTTCATCTCCTTCAACTCTCCACCACCACTCCAGCCGCCGTCCATCACCGTCGCCACCGCCATAGCCGTCGGCTATTGAAGAATATAAAAAATCATACGCACATAAATATGCTGCCGCCGCCATGGCAGTCGTGCCATTGAAGAAAGATAAAGGAAGAAAAAACACATTGAAAAAATGTTTCGAATCAGATTTCGAATGCAAAATATATCAAAAAAAGGATTCGAATACAAGACACGTGTTTAAAGAATTGATCTGTACACAAAACATATGTTCAAAAAATCAATATAAACACCCCTTTTAGGTTAAAAAAGGGTTGTTCGATTCTTTTTTTTTTTCGAACAACGTTGTATTGTTCGATCAAAAAGTTCGAACACACCCCTATTTTGCATTTGTTTTTTACCTTATGCCGCTCAGATCCGTCACTTACCTTTCACCACCCATCGTCGTTTATTCTTTCCTGTTCGATGGTGGCGGCGACGCTAATTGCAAAGTTGGAGTGGTGATGAAGGGTTGGAGAAAAAGATGTATTTGGGTGATGAAGGGTTGGCTCAGATCCGTATATATTTTAAAAAAATATATAAAATCAACCAAATAAACACAAAAACTTGTATTTAAATTATAAATATATATTAATTAAATTAAAATTAAAAAACATCACAAAACCCTATATATTATAAATAATATAAAATAAACCTAGAGTATTTTAAAATTGGGTTAAAATATTTTGAATTCTAAATAATATTTAATAATAGGAAAAATATAGAAATGTTATAAAATAATAAAATAAATCACAAATATATATTAGAAATATATTTTATATACAAATATTTATCAAATAATCTAAAAATAAAGAAATTATGAATAAATAATGTAAAATAAATTTTATTTCACAATAGTTTTATAGAATAAATTTAAAATAATTTAAATCACGAATAATCATTTACTAAATCCTAAAAGTAACAAAAATACACTTAAAATTCTATAAATATTAAAATAAATCTAAGAAAATTATGAATTCATTTAAATAAATACAACATATGTGTTTTTAATTTTTGATATAAAATAAAATAAGAAATAGAAATAATATAATATAATATAATAAATATGATAATATTTTGAAATCAGATAGAAATATAATAGGTTTATAATTATTTCTAAATCTTTATAAAGACATTGAAAGAGTAAATTGGCAATAATTATAAAGTAAATTAAATAAATATATAAAAATTAATTCTAAATAATTTTTTATCTATTGAAAGTTGATAATAAAATAATGGGACAGTATACCATGGACCCAGGTGCACCTTATAAGGTGCACCTGTAATTTAATTTATCATTGTATATAACTGGTACATATCATCACATATAACAGATACATATCATCACATATAACTGGTACATATCATCACATATAACAGATACATATCATCACATATAACTGGTACATATCATCACAAGTAATTGAAATTCTAAATCTAAAATTTAAAATCCTAAAATTAAAAAAATAAACCTAAAACAATAAATTAAACCCTAAAAATAAAAAATTAATCCCTAAAATAAAAAACTAAACCCTGAAATTGAATATTAAACTCTAAATCCTAAATTTCTATCGCATATCATCACATATAACTGACACATATCATCGCATATAACTAACACATATCATCACATATAACTGACACATATCATCACATATAACTGGCAGAATGATATAAATAAAATGGAAAATTAAATTAAAAAAATAAAAAAACTAAACCTTAAAATGAAATATTAAACCTTAAAAATGAAAAACTAAACCCTAAAATGTAAAACTAAACCCTAAAATGGAAAAGTAAACCCTAAACTCTAAATCTTTGACACATATCATCATGTATAACTACCATATATCATCACGTATAACTGTCAGATATCATCACATATAACTATCAGATATCATCACGTAAAACAGGGTGCACCTAGCAAGGTGCACCAAGGTCCACCTAATAAATTGCCATAAAATAATAACAAAGATCAAGAAGTTATAAATAATAAAAGAAATCTTAAAATATTTTAACAGAAAGTAATATACTTAATTAAATTTATAATATAAAAATTATCTCCTAAATCTAGAAAATAAAATATGTATAAATATTATAAAAATATATAAAATACTACAGAAATGAACAAAGAAATACCAAATAAATGAGGCATAGTATTACAAATTTAATTAAAGGCCTTTGTATTGAATTTTATTATAGTTAGTATTTTTGAAATCAGCTCGTTAATTGAGTCGGGATAGCCACTCTAATCGAGTTAAACATCAGTCATCGAGTTAGTTGATAAACCCGATAAATAAATTAGAATTATTTATATATATATATATATATATATATATATATATATATATATAAGTTATACGAAAGTAATTATAAAACCAAGAGTAATAAATCATTCATGTGTGGGATTTGTAACGTTAAATACATAAATTCATAGTAATTAGTCACAAACTATTAATATACAAATGTTCGTAAATAACTTGTTTAGTAAAGAATTTTAAACTAATGTATTGAATCCTTTATATTATGAGATTATATAATCATTTTTTAAAATTCTTCCACATATAATTTTGTGTTCAAGTTTTAATCAAATAATTGTATAAAGTTATTTACCTTTAATTTATGTTAATGATATAATTTTTAATTTTCTTAGAAAAAAAGAAAAATAAAAGTGTCATTGTCAAGTTTGTGATACGTTGTGGGGTCAAAGTTTGAGTTATCTGGGTTTTAGCCGAATTACGTATAGAAAATTGAAAGATATGACTCTATTAGATTTGTCCTCGTATCCCATTTTCTGGTCAAAAAATAAAATTATGAAAAAAAAGACAAGTTCTTGTTAGCAGATTATATATATATATACATATGTCCCTTATATATTAATGCAAAATCCTCCTATCCTATGTGTCTGATTCTCATACTTCGTTAGCTTTGAAAAAAATTCTGGTGCTTCGGTGTCATCCGAGCTTAATATTAACCTAATTTAGTATTTTTTCTTTTTATATATTTACATACTTTAATACTTTCCTAATATTATATTTTGCCTAATTCAATATTTTTCTTTTATTACATCTACCTATTATAATATTTTATTTAACATATTTTGTCCAATTCAATATCTTACTTTTATTCTTCTAATATAAAAATATAAAAAATTTATATCTAATTAGAAAAAATCTATATAAGTTGAATTAGTTTTTATTTACAATAAAAATTAAAATAATTTTATTATAATTCTAAATATTTATATAATAAAATATGAGTTATATAAAGTTATTACAAAACGGAAATAAATATAAAAATATAAACTTAATTTTTTTTATCTAATCCCAATATAATAAATTGAAAATAATATTAAAATATATATGAAAAACTATTGTTACACCAAACAAAAAACAAAAACAAAGTGAAACAAAAAAGATAACATATATACTAATAATAAATTATTATGCCTAGAAAAATAAATATTAAATATATTCTAAATCTCTTTATCTAATTCAAATATAATGCATTGATACATATATTATATATCTGCATGAACAAATTAGTATCTTACGCAAAAAAAAAAAAAAATTAAAATAATATTACATATACTACAAGTTAGATGCACGATATTTTTTCAATAAAATTATCAGTGTCTTATAAAATTTAATTTTTTTATATCACATATTCACATGTAACACGCGGGTGTTGTATATTTTATATTTTTTCAAACTCAATTTTATACGGGTTTCCCCGTCAAGTTTAATGTATTTTGATATGCTTTACAACTAATTTCGTGACTTAATGTAAAAAAAAATTGAAAATTCTCTATTCTGAAAATCAGTCTTACTGTGATTAGAACAAATAATGTTCTTGATATATCACAACTAATTTCGTGACTCACGGTAAAAAAACTTGCAAAATTCTTAATTCTGAAACTTGTCTTACTGTAATTAGAACAAGTAATGTTCTGATTTGTGTGTAAGATTTATTTATTGTGAAAACAAAACAGAGAATCTTACGATTTGTATGTACCATTTTCAATATTATTCTTTTGGTATTTTTAATGAATATTACTCTTTCCAAATCTCGCATAATATGCGTGTGTCTACTTCGCATACTTTGTTTGCCAAATAAAAAGTTCTGGTGTTTCGGTTGCTTATGTTTCATCTTAGCCAAATATCTACTTAATTTAATATTTTCCCTTTATTGTATCTCACCTAATTTAATCTTTTCATTTTATTATATTTTGCCTAATTTAATATTCTTCTTTTATTATATTTTGTCTAATTCAATATTTTTCTTTTATTCTCCTAATATAGAAATACAAATAAGTCATATAAAATTAGTAGAAAAGTATAAGTTAGATACTTTAATTAAAAGATAAATACATAATATATAATTTTAAATAAAAAGTTATTATGAAATTATTAAATAAGTAGTGTTTATAATAAATATTAGGGAACTTCTACGGTGCCTTCACGGCACCATTATTCACTTAATGTGATTTAATATGGACCATTAGATCAATTTTAAACTTTTTATATTAAGAGATCTATGATTATAAATGCAGAGGGGTGGGGGGCATGGCTCCCTTAAAGTTACCGTAGAGTTTTCCTAAATATTAATGTAATTTTAGTTTTATAATCTTAAATATTATATATAGGTAAATTAAGATTTATTTGAAATAATCTAAGTATGTAACTAAATATTGGTAATGAATTCAATCTAACATAAAAATATAAAATTATATAATAATAATAATAATTATTATTATTATTAAATATTGATTAGACATCGTTATGCGACACGAGTTGAGAGTATGACATTTGTTTATGTTTTCAAAGTATGTAAGTAATATTATTAACGAATTTAATCTAAACATTAAAATATAAAATAACGTAATAATAATTAATAAATAGAGATTAGGCACGGGTTTGGAATGTGACTTTTTTTGAATTTTTATAAGTATGTAAATAAATTTATTAACGAATTGAATCTAAGCATGAAAATAAAAATTTAATAATTATAATAATTAATAAATAAATTAGACATGTACAAGACAAGGGTTGATAATACATCATTTGAATTTCTCATTTTACATAAAAATTTGTAATTATCGCAAATATTTTTTAATTTATGTTTTGATAAACCCCGTGTAACACACACACACACACACACACACACACACACACACACACACACACATATATATATATATATATATATATATATATATATATATATATATTGTCTTCGTTGCACCAAGTTTTTGGTTGTACTTATAATATCTTTTTTTTCTTTAACAAACTAATTAAATAATTTTAAAATAAAATTATTATTTTTTTATTCTTATTTTTTTCAATTTTATTTATATTATTATATATTTCTTGTAATTTTTTTTATATTTTTTATATTTATACTTAGTTCATAATTTTCTATACTTTAATAGTAAATTTTTTTGTAGCTATGAATTCACATTAAGTTTATAATATTAGGAACCTTTGATTTTTTTCTATTTTTGTATTTATAAATAAATATTTGTAATTTAATTATAAGTTCTAATGTTTTATTTATAAGAAAAACAAATTTATTTGATATCATTTGACATATTTATATTTTGATTTTACTTTTCCAAGTTTTGCAGATTTATAAACTAAATATTTAGATTTATTTATAGATTATACATTTTATATTTATATTTTATTTTTCAGATTTCTTATATATATATATATATATAATATTTTTGTAATTGATATTATTATTTTTCAATTTTATTTTATATTCTTCTAGTTTTTTAATTCTTAGATTTATTTAATAATTTTATAGAATCAAATTATGAAAATTTTAAGTTAATTCAACTTATTTTATAATTTTTCTCTTTAATTTTACCTGATTATTGAATATTTGATTTTATCTCATATTTATTAAATGATATTTATAACTTAATTATAAGTTCTTATAATTTTATCTATATAATTTTATTAATATCTTTAATTTTATTTTACAACATTTGAAAATATTTATATTTTATTTTTGCCTTTTGGATTTCTAATTTTTTTAAACTAATTATTTATATTTATTTTAATTTTTTTATATTTTATATTCTATTTATATTGTTTTATATTATTTTTATTTTTCAAAGATTTTTATATTATTGTAACAAAATGATAGAAATCAGTAGGAAACTTCGGATTTTTCTTTATAAGTGGTTGTGAGATTGTAGAGTATTTTGGTAAATTTTTAACAAATTCCTTAGTTCAATAGTTTTCTTGCTCACAATCAGATTAAATCAAGCTACATCATCGATAAGGGTGTATGAGTATAAATAGAAACCCTCATCTTTACTTTCACATATTTAATTTAATTTATATGATATATATTATAATGGTAAAAAAAAATAGTTTGGTGCGTGTCTAAATATCGGTTCTGTATTATATCTTTACCATACGAAACTCAAAATTCTTCATTTTCCAGTATCCCCTAAATTCTTGTGGTTTTCACCTAAATTATATCAAATTATTAATTCACCTAAATTTTGCTCGGGTACGATGCATTTATTTATATTTTTATATGAGAATATAAAGAAAACTTTATATCAAATAAAATAAAATATGCTTGGTTGATTATGTGTTATTAAAATTTAATATCTAATCTAATTTAATAATTTTTATTTATTATATTTTTCATTTAATGTTTTTCTTTTATATGTCTAATTCAATATTTTTCTTCTATTCTCTTAATATAAAATATAAAAGCGTCATATATAATTAGAAAAAATAAATAATTAGTTATCTTAATTACAAAATAAATTACATATCTCACTTATATACTAAACCAAAAAACTCATATCATACCTGTTTTTTTAGAAAATTTCGGGTTGAAATGTAATATTCTAGTAGTTCAGATGTTGCGCATTTTGGAGGTTTGAAAACTTAATAAATATAAGAATTCTATATCTACCTAATTTAATCTTTTCATTTTCTTAATATTTGGCTAATTTAATTATTTTATTTTATTATATTTTTTGTAATTCAATTTTTTTTATTCTTCTAATATATATATAAAAAATTATATATAGTTAGAAAAAATATCTAAATCACTTGTGAGATAATGTTAATTAAAAAAAACTTAACTATTTATTAATAATCTATATAAGTTGTATTTATAATAAAAGTTAAAATAATTTTATTCTTAGGGTTTTAAATATATAATATAAGTAAATTACAAATTATTTGCAATATTATATGTATGTAACTAAATAATATTAACGAATTCAATTTAAATATAAACAATATAAATTCATATAATAATAATAATAATAATAATAATAATAATAATAATAATTAATATATATTGATTAGACACAGTACAATACGGCACGAGTTGGGAATATGACATCTTTTAAATTCCTCTAATTGTGTAACTAAGAATTATTATAAAATCTAATCTAAACATTAAAAATAAAAATATTTAATAATAATTAATTAATTCAAATTAGACACGGATTGGGCGTGTAACAAGTTTTAAATTATTAAGTACGTCAATATGAAATTATTAACGAATTCACTAATTTAAAATGAATAAATTCTTATTTTAATATAATTTACTAGAATTACACTAATTTCCATTAATTTAGTATAATTGATGTTGTAATTCAAAGTCGTATATTGAAATATATTGACTTCACAATCTTAAGTTAATAGTTGTTTTTGATAAATCTTATGTTTTTATGTAATTTTCTATATGCCCGAACAAATTCTAAACTTCTTGATCCGATTACTCACTTCTTCTCATACGAGATTTTGAAATTCCCCTTATGAAGGAGGAATCCGACAAGTTTCCGAAGGGTAGCCAAAATAGGATTCGTTTTGGCTAGAGCGCCCAAATCCGTGCTTGACTTGGGATGGCACTGTCTCGCAAAATGTATCGCTATAAGGACAATAATAAGGATAATTAACAGAAAAAAAAAGAAGCAATTTTGTTCGACTTCTAACTCGCGGATTTCGCACTAGTTTTACAATATTTTCTTTCGCGTGAGGTAGTAACAAACAATTTTGGCCCGAACCACTCAACCCACCTTGCCCGACCCATTTGGGGCTCCACGCTCTTTGAGCCTATGTAAGGCCTTATTTGCCTTAGGGTTCGGAATACCGGATTGGTATATATATATATATATATATAATTAAATACTACTAAATATAATATTATAATAAAATATTATTCACTTTTTAGACATGATTTGACATCAAATATAATATAATAATAAAGTATCATCCACTTTTCAAACATGATTTGACATCTATAGTAAAAAGTAAATAGTTATGAATCATATAACAAATAAGAAATCTTATACTATTCATATGAAGGCTTTTCGTATGGGTTATTATGGACTTTTAGTTTCGGTCGTCCAACACATACGTATTCAGCCGATATGGAATGTTCCAACTTCCGTATAGATTTTGGAACTAATACAAATTACTCATATTCCATATTGGTTGGTAACTCATACGATAATACTTTTATTCTGATATGAAAACTATGATATAGTATCGGTTAAATGATTATCTTATACAAGATATCAGCATTCCGTATGAGATTCTATTTATAGCCCATACGAAAGATCATAATTTGTATCGAAAAGTTGTGATAACTTATACGAAACAATAATTTTTTGTATCGACTCTTGAAGTAACCTATGCGAAAGGTCAAGTTTACAAATCAATATCGTACTGTTTCCCAAATAGCTTTTAAATTTCAAAGCAATTATAACCCAACCTGTCAGTCTGAAAACAACAACACCATAAACATCAACATTCATTATTTCATTACCAGAAAGTATCAACAATTCATATCGACCAAAAAAGTTACAATCCGATAACACAAAACGAACAATATACAAAAAAAAATAATAATAATCCTACATTAACACCACGCCGTTTTAAATTGAAATGATACCATGCGTATTCATCTACAAGCAAGTGAATAGTTCTACAAATTGTAATATTCAAAGAAAAATGTTGCCCAACGTTGACGAATTTCCTCATCTATAATTTCCTCACTTTTCCAATATAACTGTTGCTTGACCTTGATATGTTATCAGCATCAATCGAGATCACTTACTCTGTACAAGTGGTTCGACGATTTTGTTTTGCAGAAATGAGAAACTTATCATTCTCTACAAGTACAAATAATACACGAAACTTTAACACATCACATAAACTTTTTGTAACAAGAAGAACCATCAAGCGATTAAGTGATTTTTTGATACAGAAAGTTGTGAAACAATTTTATTTTTCTTATAGACTTCCAAAGTTATTTGGTTTTCATTAATGTTTACCTTGAGGTACTCATCCACATCATTCTTCATTTGATTCGTTTTAATCATTGCATCAACCTCGAAAAGGATTCTTGGCGATTGACTAATCTCCGCTAGCAAATCAATTTAAAATTATCACATAAAAACAATTTAATTAGATTCCTAGGACTTTAATTTACAAAAACAAACAAAAATGCATACAATTTGAATCTACGTACCTTCAAGTTAGAAGTAAAGGATCTGGCAGCCTCATATTGAGGGGAAACAAACTAAGAATGACATCACAAAAACTGAAATGATACTCACAAAGGAACTCCGGAAAAATCGTGAAGCAGCACCAACAACACTCTGAGTGTCCCCTTGTATTAAAAGTGAGCTTAAAAATAGATTCACAAAAATAAAACTTAATTCACTAAATCGGGAATGAATGGTTCAGAAACAAAGGACTCTTATAAACTAGAGACAAAGTCCGTTATATGCTATTGGAGAATATATGTTATATTTAATGTATTTAATTTAATCTAGAGTGGGCCTCAAGTTAGGTCAAACTATATCTTGTATATATTGCCTTCGGAATCAATAGAAAGCCAAGATTGACACCCAAATTAATTCTTTATGGTATCGAGCAAACCTCGATCCTAACCCTACACAAAACAACGCTTCCGCCACAGGCTGCTGTCCAACATTCGGCCGCCGATCTGTTTTTCTTTTGCCACAACTTATTTTTTTTTATTTTTTTTTCTTTCTTGCTTCGTTATCATGGTTAATCCAGATGACAAGGAGTCTTCGTCGTCCGGGTCCAAACCCATTACTTCTCCCTACTATCTTCATCCCTCCGATCATCCGGGATGAAGATATGCCCGGTAGTTCTCAAAGGACACAACTACCAGGAATGGGAAATTTGTTTGTGTAACACTCTTCGCGCTAAACGCAAATTCGGATTCATTAATGGAGATATTTCGAAGCCTGATGACCTCGATCAAATGGAGGATTGGGACAGTGTTAATTGTATGCTAATCGGGTGGATCATTCAATCTATAGACGAGTCCATTCGCTCTACAATCACATATTTTGATACAGCCAAGGAGCTCTTGGATAACATACAACAGAGATTCTCTATTGGTAATGGCCCTCGGGTCCAAAAACTTCATTTTGATTTGTCCCGTTGTAATCAAAACGGTCGGGAAGTTTCGATCTATTACGGAGCTTTAAAACAACTATGGGATGAGTTATCAAATTATACTCAGACTCGTACCTGTACGTGTGGAAAGTGCACATGTCAATGGGCTGTGCGGGAAGGACACGATCGCGACGAAGAACGTGTTCACCAATTTCTCATGGGGCTCGACGACTGCTTTTCCACCGTTCGTTCCAATGCCCTGGCTCAAGACCCACTCCCGGGACTTAATCGAGTCTATGCTATGGCAGTTCAAGAAGAAAGACAACAACAGGTTACCAAATATCGTGACCAGAAACTCGATGGGGGTGTGTTTGCCGCACAATCCACTCGTCGGTTGGCTCAAACCGAGCGCCGCGATCAGCCTTCTCCTGCTGATGAACGTCGTCCTGCGAAGCCTGCACAATCTGGACAGCGTGATGACAAGCGGTCCGAGACAACAGACGACGAGCGGCGAACATATCGCCTGCTCTCCGATCGCTCCTACTGTCCGATCTGCCGACGTTTAGGTCACGACACCAAGCGTTGTTTTCGGGTTCTTGGCTACCCGGACTGGTGAACGGGGCCCCGTGACCCGATCGACCCTTCGACAGTTACTGGGCATGATTTACGGTCTTCTGTTGGGAACCGTAATCCGGGGCGGGCTAATGCCGCGCAATCGCGATCTGCTGGAAATTCTTTCGCAGCCGCACTACGGGCTGGTGATCGGGCAGGCACTGGTTTAACATACTTACAATGGTCCAATTTAATGAATATTTTAAATGTTACTAAATCTGATTCTAGTCTGCAACTATCGGGTAAGCCTCATTTTCAATGGATTATTGATTCTGGTGCCTCCTTTCATATGATGGGGCAGTCTGATTTGTTATCTAATTTGGTTAATGTGGATCCGGCTACTATTCTTCTAACTAATGGGCTGTCTATGACGGCACAAACAGCGGGCACTCTGACTTTAAGTGACCGTTTAATTCTTCATAATGTGCTTGTGGTTCCAAATTTAACGTGCAATTTGATTTCTTGTGCTCAATTGTTGAAGAATCAGAATTGTGTTATCACTTTGACTGATAAGTTATGTGTGTTACAGGATCGTATCTCGATGACGCTGATTGGAGCGGGTGAGGAGCGAAATGGAGTCTACTGGTTTAGTGCAGCGGCACCGACTGCACGTTCTTCACGGTTGGATGTCAATTCGCCTGCTTTATGGCATTCTCGAGTTGGTCATCCTTCTATTTCTGTTCTTCAAAATTTACCTTTTGTCAAAATAAATGGCTCCCTGGACCCATGTGATAGTTGTCATCGCGCTAAAAAAACTCGCTCTTCGTTACCAATTAGTCATTCGCATGCTTTTGAGATATTTGATTTAATACATTGTGATGTTTGGGGTCCCTATCGAACCCCTTCTATATCTAGTGCTCGTTATTTCTTGACATTAGTAGATGATTGTTCCCGTGGTGTATGGATTTATTTGATGAAAAATAAGTCTGAAGTTGCTACTTTAATTCCCAATTTTTATGCCATGGCCAAAACTCAATTTCAAAAGTCTATTAAATGTTTCAGAAGTGATAATGACACAGAATTTGTTTGTTTGCAATCCTACTTTGATAAACATGGCATTCGGTTTGAAACCTCTTGTGTCGGGACGCCCCAACAAAATGGTCGGGCTGAACGAAAACATCGTCATATTCTTAATGTTGCTAGATCTGTGCGTTTTCATGCAAACTTACCTTTGGATTTTGGGGTGATTGTATTTTAACAGCTGGGTATCTAATCAATAGAACACCGACTCCATTATTACAAAACAAAACACCTTTTGAGATTTTATATGGTCGTCAGCCTAGTTATGCTCATTTGCGTACTCTCGGATGTCTTTGCTATTRCTCCATTGTTCRTAAGACCACTAATAAGTTTGACGCTAGYGCTAGAKAATGTGTTTTCARTGGATATCCCAAACGACAAAAAGGATGGCGAGTAATGGATTTAGAAACTAAAGAACGATTCGTTTCTTGCGATGTTATCTTTTACGAATCGCATTTTCCCTTTAAAAATAACCAAATCCTAGTCGAAAATGTCTCTGAACAACCTGACACATTACATCCCGCTACTTTTGACTCTAGTCCCTTCTCCCACACGCAGACGGATGACAGGGGGAGTGGGATCCAACCTCCTCCCGTGCCCGTTCAAGAACCAATCTCACACCCATAAACAACCAAATGCAGACAGACGACAGGGGGAGTGGGATTCAATCTCCTTCTGTCCCTCTTCAAGCCAAATTATTAGCTAGCACCTCAAACGAACAATCACAGCCAACAAATAGGGAGAGTGGGGTTCAATCTCTTCCTGTCGTTGTTCATGACTCTACCCGTCGTTCTACCCGTGATCGTACTCCATCTGTGAAGCTCCGTGACTTTGTTTGTAACACTGTGCAACAACCGGCAGCTCCTTTGTCTTATTCATCTCAACCATCAGTTTAGTATACCTTTTCCCATAGCTCATTATATTACTAATGATCGTTTTTCGTCCAGCCATACTGCTTTTCTTGCTGCCATTCAATCTGTTGCAGAACCTCGCACGTTTGCTGAAGCTGTGCGCAGTTCACACTGGCGTGAGGCCATGAAGGCTGAAATTGCAGCCCTTGAGCACAATGGGACGTGGTCTATTACAGAACTTCCCAAAGGGAAGAAACCCATTGGCTGTAAGTGGGTTTTTCGGGTCAAGTTTAATTCTGATGGGTCTGTTGAGAGATATAAGACTCGTTAGTTGTCTTGGGTAACAATCAGAAAGAGGGTATTGATTTTCATGAGACTTTCGCACCTGTTGCCAAAATGGGCTCCGTTCGTACTTTCTTAGCTGTTGCAGCTGCTAAGAATTAGGAATTGCACCAGATGGATGTCCATAATGCCTTTCTTCATGGCGATCTACATGAAGAGGTATATATGAAACCCCTTCCTGGGTTTACGGGAGTTGCCACGGGCCAATTCTGTAGGCTCAATCGTTCTTTGTATGGTTTACGTCAAGCTCCACGAAACTGGTTCGCGAAATTGACGTCTGCATTACGCAGGTTTGGTTTCACACAGTCTCGTGCAGATTACTCTTTATTCTCTTATACTCGATCTGGCATCTGTATTCATTATCTGGTTTATGTTGATGATCTGATTATTGCAGGAAATGACTCGTCTTCTTTGTGTCACTTCAAGGCTCAGCTTAGTTCTTGTTTTCATATGAAGGACTTAGGGTCTTTGAAGTACTTTCTGGGTATTGAGATTGATCGTTCTGCTGATGGTATGTTTCTGTGTCAGCAGTACACACTTGATATTCTTACTGAGGCTGGTCTCCTTGCTAGCAAGCCTTGTGATTTTCCTATGGATACAAATCACAAGCTTGCTCTATCCACTGCACCTCCTTTTCAYGCTCCTGARAGGTATCGTCGTCTAGTTGGTCGTCTCATCTACTTGACTATCACTAGACCCGAAATCTGTTATGCTGTTCATACTTTGGCTCAGTTTATGCAGTCTTCTACCACTGATCATTGGGATGCTGCTACTCGGGTTCTTCGTTACCTTAAAAGTCATCCAGGGCAAGGCATTTTACTAAGAAGCGATTCTTCTTTACAGCTTACAGCTTACTGTGATTCTGATTATGCTACGTTCCCTATGACTCGTCGATCTCTGACAGGTTATTTCGTTCAGCTTGGTTCATCTCCTATATCTTGGAAGAACAAGAAACAGAAGACTGTTTCCCGTTCATCTGCTGAGGCAGAATATCGAGCAATGGCTACTGTTTGTTGCGAGTTACTCTGGCTCAAAGCCTTGCTTCGATCTCTTGGTGTTAATCATTCTTCACCCATGCATTTATTTTGTGACAGTCAAGTCGCTCTTCATATTGCTGCTAATTCTGTTTTTCATGAGCGGACTAAGCACATTGAAATTGATTGTCATTTTATCCGTGACTTGTTACTTGCTGGGACTGTTCGTACAGCTCATATCCGGACACATTCTCAGCCTGCTGATATCCTTACTAAGTCGCTTGGCGCTCCACAGTTTCAATTTTTGTTGGGCAAGTTGGGCATTCGGGATTTACATGCTCCAACTTGAGGGGGAGTATTGAAGAATATATGTTATATTTAATGTATTTAATTTAATCTAGAGTGGGCCTCAAGTTAGGTCAAACTATATCTTGTATATATTGCCTTCGGAATCAATAGAAAGCCAAGATTGGCACCCAAATTAATTCTTTATATGCATTTGTAATGGTTCAGAAACAAAGGACTCTTCTAACTAGAGACAAGCCATGCAAATGTTTAATTTCAAGGTTTGTAATTAAGTTAGTTTATCTTTTAATTATTTGTAGGAATTTTAGACTTTTCATACACTAAAAATTATCTTACCATAAATATAAGCCTCCATGGTATACACAGAAACTCATTAGCCGCAAATATAACAGTGTGTACCAATAAGAAATGCAATCCCACCACCAACACAATAACTAATATCCAAATAATGTGAAATGCAACACTACCAACAACATTGTAATCGACTTGTAAATCTAAAACGCAAAGATACCAACACAATTACTGACTATAAACACCTAAAGATGTTCATTTCATTCATGATGATACCAAAAAGTAGCAGCAATCATGAATAAAGATGCATCTAATACCAAAACTCACTATGAATGGCCACTTTAAATATTACCCCTACTTCTTTCAATTGTAATTTCTTATCAAGATATAGTACAGTCTAGGAGTAGTTAACATACTTGAATATTTCAACAACATCTATCTATAAATCATCAGCATCTATCTATAAATCATAGATTACCACAGTAAAACTCAAGTTTCAATAAACAGGACGAAAACAAATGCATTATGAAGACACACAGTCTCCAAGCAAGAAGTACAACATCCCGAGCTCAAGGAACAACAAGAGTGCAAGTGTAGGTTACAAAACAATGGGAAGAAAGTACTTTAGGTTAATACAAACCAAACCAGACTAGAGCACAAGGTACACCAATCTCAAGCCGGAAACAAATATCAACATTCTTTTTTCCAAAAAAATATGGGATTAAAATATGGACTTGACAATAGTAATTTAGGATTAAAAATCTCAACGAATGCGAGTGTGTATTTCATATCTCCTCTCCCTCCCTAAAATATCAAGTTTTACCACATACCACATTCCCTTCCCTGCTTGCCTTATACAGTACGGCGTACACCCAAAAAAAACCCCAAAACCCATTTCGTTCGTTCATGTCCAAAAATGACAAAACCCACAACACCTCCAAATATGAATCCACATCCATACCCCAAAACAACAACTTGCCAACTAAATCCATCAAAAAAACCAGACTCGTCATCTTGTCGTGGCGGCGACATTCGAATCGGGGGCCCCACATCGTCCTCTCTACATTTCTTCGTCAATGGAAAACCGCATAACCCCGAGTTCTCCACGTAAGAACTATTGTCAAACGTAGAAAACTGGCCGCCGGATTGAGGTATCGTCCCAACAAGGTTATTCATGGATAGGTTCAACTTAGATAGAAATGTCAGCCTTGTCAATTGCCATGGAATTATACCAACCAATTGGTTTGAAGACAAGTCTAGTGACTCAAGCAGCGACGTAACATTTCCAAGAGATGCGGGTATGTGTCCCGTGAGGCTATTATGAGACAAATTCAAGTACCTAAGAGAGTTTAGGTTCCCTATGGATCGCGGTATGCTTCCATTAAATCTATTGCATGAGAAGTCGATGGTCGTAAAAGTTGTCAAGATTCTCTCAACCGAAAGCTCCAAGCCTTTCAGTACGAGTACTATCGACTCTTCGTAATGCGAAAACCAGTCCCTTTTCTCCTCGGTTATATTCTCCCTCACATTTATCATTGCCCTGAGACTCTTTAGGTACGCACCGGGCAAGGCGCCGGTAAAGGCATTCCAAGATATATCGAAAACTTGCAACTTGGGAAATGGAACACTATTACTATTCGTGCTGTTTGAGGGATTTTGTAATATGGTGCCATGAAATCTATTGGACCTCAAGACCAGGACTCGAAGCTCGGGAAGAGCTTCGACCCAAAACGGAAACTCGTCTCGAATCCCGTTATTCCCGACATCGAGAACTTGTAGCCATCGACACTCGGCCATGGATCGGGGCATCTTACCTTCCAAGTCATTGCCATTTACGTTTAGAGACTCGAGAAGACAACCCCGCGCGAACGTTGTCGGAATCGGGCCGTTGAATCGGTTTCCCTTGAGATGCAAGACAGTCAAAGATTCGGTCAAATTTGCGGTCAAACATTCCGGAATTAGCCCTTCCAAGCGGTTACTTGATAGGTGCAAAAATGTAAGAGATTTCAAGTTGCAAATGTATGGTGGGATTTGCCCGGTTAGTCCATTAGAATGGAGTACGAGGAAAGAGAGACGTGATGAATTCGCAATGTGTAGTTCCGGAATGGAACCTTGGAAATTGTTTTCAGACAAATCGATATCTGTGATGGTGGTTTTTGTGAATAGCTCGCGAGGAATGTGACCTGAAATTTTGTTGTTTGATAGAGAGAGTGATTTTAAGTTGGTAAAGTTGGTATTGATTTTGGTCAATTGGCCACTTAGCTGATTATCACTGATATCCAGATTCGACAGGTGGTTTAAGTTGCCAATTTTGGTAGGTATGGGTCCGGAAAAATGGTTAGCAGTAAGATATAGAAGGCTGAATTTTGAGAGATTGGCTATAGTTGGAGTTATTAGACCTGAAAATTGGTTGTGTGAAAGATCCAAGGCATTCATATTATTCAATCTTCCGATCTCTGGAGGAATAGATCCTGAATATTATGCATGAAAATTAAATATATTAATAAATGCTTATTTAAAAAAAAAAAAAAGCAGAGCTAATTAAAGAGAAAGAAAGATACCAGTAAACGCATTGTTGGAAAGATAGAGTAAGTTTAGCGCTGTGATGTTCCCAATCTGTGTGGGCAGTGATCCGGTGAGTTGGTTGGACGATAGGACCAACATTTGGAGCCCCGAACATCGACACAAACTTGTGGGTATTTGGCCATCGAACATGTTGTTGGAAAGAGTGAGCTGCATGAGATTATCGCTGTATATGTCCGCAGGTAAATGTCCTGATAAACTATTGTTGGAGAAATCAACGATTCTCAAAGAAGATGAGTTGAATAGGTTGGGAGGTAAAGGGCCCGTCAATTTGTTGTATGACATGCTCAGCATTGTTAGGTTGCTAAGATTGCCAATCTCTTCCGGAATATTACCTGAGAGGTAATTGTTAGGCCGTGAAAAGAGTTATTTAATTCATTTTGAATAATTAAAGAGTGAAAACTCTTAACAAAAATTATGGGGCAAATTACATATGATCCATTGATCCATCAGATAAATGCATTATTCCAAATATTTAGTGAAAACATTAATTTCTCATAATTAATATCTTCTCGTTTAATACAAACTACTACATAAGAACACTACTTTACCCTTATTAATGATTTTTATTTTTTTTATTTATTCAACATTTAATACAACCAAAATTCATACTATTACATGACATTTGCATATCATTGTCACCAGGGACGGACACACTATGGGCCCAAGGGGTGCACTGGCCCCCCTGAAATTTTTTAAAAAAGTCAAGGGTATATATGTCTTTTCACATTTATATTTAAAACATAAAAGAAAAAAAAATACTTACCTGGTAAATAGAAACAGAATAGAGAGAAAATTAAATCTCTATTATTCTCTACCGTCCCCACTCCCAATTTCTTTTTCCACAAACTCCTCTCTTGCGGTCCCACAATTTCTTTATTCACAAATTCTCAAATCATCTCCTCCTCAATTACAAACCTAGGGTTTATTGGAGATTTGCATATTAAAGCAGCAAGAGATTTGCATATTAAAGCAGCAAGATTTATCTTGATTAAAGTAAATTTAGTTCAATATTTAATTATTTTAATTTTATATCGTGAATTGCTTGTTTTAAGTTCTTTTTCAATTATATTTGTCAATTATCACTTGGTATGAATGATTGGAACATAATAGTTAATAGTTTGATTGAATATTTATAATTAATGATAATAATTTGTTGTTTGTTTATGTATCTAATTTATTTTATTTTTCTAACATATATTTCTTATTTTCTAATGTATTACATACATAAATTAAAATGAAAGGTTAGATAATTATAATTCAATATGTTTTTACTGTGTAGATTAAAATAATGTGTCAAATGTCAAATATTTGTCGTTAATTAATTATCGACTTAAGTTAAACTTTCTTCGTTTTTAGATAAATGGAACGCTTTATTAAAAAAATATTAACTCTTGATTTTATTTGAAATATTTCGTATTATTTTTTGTATTATATGTTGGACACCCCTCAGTGAAAATCCTGCGTCCGTCACTGATTGTCACCAACCGTTAACGTGAATTTCATACTACACTGTGCATTTTCATACTACACAGTGCAATTTCATACTTATATTGTATACAGTTGGAACTTCATACTACTAATTTTTATACTTTTAATCATTATAGACAAAATTTCACTCTATATCGTGAGATTTCATATTATAACATGTAATTATTTTATGCAATATGTCAAACTAAAATACAATATTTTTTCACAATTTTATGTTTTTAAATTTTAATTTCATACTATATATGAAATTCAAACTAATATTGTAGATTTCATACTATAATTTTATTAAATTATATTTTAAAATTCATACTACCATTATCAAATTCATGACTCTATTAGAATTCAAAAAATCAATAAAAACACTATAATGTTTTAAAATTCATATTACTATTATCAAATTACATACTAACCCTACTAGATTGCAAACTACATTATGCAATTTCTTTTTTCAAAATTTTAGATTGGGCTATCAAATTTTATATTAAATTGCACAAGATAATTCTATACCATACAATATATTCAAAACAAAATACATATTACACTGAGTATAATTTCATACTACTCATTACACGTGGAACAAAATCCCATAAGTCATTATTATTATTATTATTATTATTATTATTATTATTATTATTATTATTATTATTATTATTAGTTTTCTAGGTGTAGGCATAGTTTTAATCATTTAAGTTGTAATTTTATTTAAATGGGATATAATATTTTTCATTAAAGTATTTGGCAATTAATGATAATGAGAAAAATACTTTTCCTCATATATTATTATACTAGTTTAATACCCGTGTATTACACGGGATTTATCAAAAGTTAAATATAAAAAATATTCGATAATTACAAATTTTTATGTAAAATGAGAAATTCAAATGATGTATTCTCAACTATTACCTTGTGCATTTCTAATTTATTTATTAATTATTATAATTATTAAAATTTTATTTTCATGCTTAGAATCAACTCGTTAATAATTAATTTACATACTTATAAAAATTTAAAAGAAGTCACATTCTAAACCCGTGCCTAATCTCTACTTATTAATTATTGTTACYTTATTTTTGTATTTTAATGTTTAGATTAAATTCGTTAATAATATTACTTACATACTTTGAAAACATAAACGGATGTCATACTCTCAACTCGTGTCGCATTGTATCGATGTCTAATCAATATTTAATAATAACGGGGAAACCCGTATAAAATTGAGTTTGAAAAAATGTAAAATATACAACTCCAGCGTGTTACATATGAATATGTGATATAAAATATTAAATTTATAAGACACTGATAATTCTATTGAAAAAATATCGTGCATCTAACTTGTAGTATATGTAATATTATTTTAATTTCTTTTTTTCTTTCTGCGTAAGATATTTGTTCGTGCAAATATATAATATATATGTATCAATGCATTATATTTGAATTAGATAAAAAGATTTAGAATATAAATGTAAAATATACAACACCTGCGTGTTACATGTGAATATGTGATATAAAATATTAAATTTATAAGACACTGATAATTCTATTGAAAAAATATCGTGCATCTAACTTGTAGTA
>BMAC01000173.1:1189039-1243149 GCA_014905375.1 Phtheirospermum japonicum
TTATTATTATTATTTACAAAAAATAGTAAAAGTCCCCATTTTGAGTCAATAATTTAATATAAGGAGCCAAAATACTTAGGGGGGCACTCATTGCTTCCATTGAATTAGGGTTGCAAATGAACCGAATCGAATATCAGAATATTCAATTCGTGTTTGACAAATTCAACAAATATTATATTCGTTAATATACGAATCTGGATATTGATATCGAATAAAATATTCAAATATATTTGTATTTGAATTACAACTTGAATGATTTTTTTTCTCTAAAAGTAAGAAAAACAATTAAAACCTAAAATAAAATATAACCATAATATATATCTCATCCCAACTATATATATACTAAAATGAAAATATTCATATCCTACGTGTCTACTTAGTAAACTTCGGGCTGACGTGTAATTTTCTAGTAGTTCGGAGTCTTACTTGTGAATTTTAGAGGTTTGAGAACTTATTAAAATATATAAATTCTAATTATATGAGTTCCATAAAATTTTAATTATAGGTCTCATATTTTTTAGGTCTAAAAAAATAACTTTTAGGAGGTATGGGGTTTGAACACACAAATTTTACTTGTGAAACCAAGCCTGCAACCAGTCCACCAAGGTTCTCCTGATATTATATTTTATAAAAAAATATCATTATTCATAAATAAGTTTCATCTTTATTTTAACCTTACATAACTTACATTGAATTGATTTTATATAAACTTTAAATAAATTTAATCTTTCTTTTTCAAATCATTTTTACTTATGATAAATTTGAAAAAGAATTATTTAATAATCCCAAAAAAAAAACACTATTTAAAAATTGAAAAAAACAAATAATATTGTAAAATGAATATAAAAAAATAAGAGAAATAAATTATGTAGACAGTTTAATAAAAATTTTTTTAAATAACTATTTAATAAATTATAAAATGAAGAAAATAAGAAAAACAAAATATAAAATGTTATAATATAATACTAAATAAATCTCAAAACTTGAAACTAGAAAAATATATAATAAGTTATAATTTAAATTTATATAATATTTTAAAAATTGAAAAATAAAAGACTTAAAAATATTATAGACTATAAATATAAATCATTAAAAATCATAAATTAATTTAACTAAATTAAAAACATAAATATTTAACCATTACTTAATATATTTAAGAATATAACAACATGTATTATACATGATTTGTTATTTGCTACATCCATCTAATATCCTATCAAAAAACCTACAAAAAGGACGCATGTGTTACACGCGCGTGAGTCCGGTGACTTATTGGATGAAAAATGAGTCAGATGTTGCATTTAACAAATCTCGTGTAGTACAAGTTGCAACCGGAAAAAAATATAAAAAAAAAAAGTTGAAAAGCTTAAAAAAGTCTATTGTACAGGTAGCAAAAAAAATAAATTTCCCTATTTTGATCATCTCCTAAAAATATTTAATAAGTCTAGTTTGTATATTATAAGTTATAAGGCATTTTGTTAGAATTTATATTCCGATAAGTTACAGAGCCAAAATATATTTTTCTTACATATGTTTAAGAAATAGTTTTGAAGATGCGTAATATATTCTTATTATTGTAACTTCGCATATCATTTAATGTTCAATGTGTTTTAATAAAATAAAATGTGACTATTTTTCCAATATTGTATTTTTAACTCAGATAAATATTGCAGTTTATATTTAAAATGAGAATTATATAAAAGGAGAAAAAGAGAAACTTGAGGTTACAAATGGATCCCAATAAAGGCCACCAAGCTAAAATCGCCGAAAAGGCCTCGTTAAAAACCTCTCGAATTAAGCACACCCTTTTGGAAAAAAACTGTGTAGAGGAAAGAGTATCCCCCCTCCCCCCCTCCCCCAAGTTTATAGCAAGAGTGGCGAAAAACAAAAATAAAGCATAGTTGTCCATAATTTGGTCAAATAACTAAAACACCACGCCAACATGTAAGTTGTGATCCAAAGCTACCATCCTCAGGACCCGCTACTGAGCCGAGAAGAAGTTGCGATCAAAATGCCAAAAACTACACAAAACTAAGAGCACACCAATGGTAGCTTGCCTATGGTACCCGGCCGAATACGAATAGGGGAAACCATGCCAAATCTCGAATTCGACCGCCCGCCCACTACAAGCTGAAAAGAGGCCAATTAATAAAAAGCCAACACGAGCACAAAGGAAGTTCTTATACCAAGGATATCATCATTAATCAAATTAATAATAAACGTCAACGTCGAAGTAAACTAATTAGCGCAGGACTCGGACTTAGTTAGGGTATTCACAACTTGATTATCCTCCTGCAAATCATGTGAGACCATGAAATCCATAATAGAATAAAAGAAAAGGGCCCAACGCCACTCGCAAGAAATCTCCAGGGCACATCACAAGAACATCTCACAAATAAACCCACAACATAACTCCAACTAAATAGAAGTCCATCCTCGGGCCACAACCTCCTCGATGCCCCATTAAGCTTAGCCTCATAAACAAAATCATGACCAGGAAAACATAAGAACCTGCCCTTAACGAAGCACCGTCAAGTGCGATAAATTATCGTAGACACACAAGCACCCGGCTGCCTGTGGCATTCCAATTAGTGTTAACCTTAAGCCATCCCGGTGGCGATGGCAGTTAACCACCATGAAATGAGGCGTGGTTGAAACACTCCCTTTGACCCCTAAGAATCATAGCCACGCCGAATCCAAAATAAGAGCACGAATAAAGATAATAGTAGCCACCAAGTTAGGGGATTTTGAATCATAGACCAATGTATTCAGAGACGCAAAATAACCCTGAAAGTTTTGAAGGTCTTCAATAACTAGTATGGACGTGTTTAACTCCAATGTTAGTAATTATGTTGAAGCATTAAAACTAACATATGTGTAGAAAGACGGACCAACAATGATTTTTGCCTGTGAGTTAAAATAACTCACAGAACGCGACCGTAGGCCAAAAGATATATTACTAGAAATGTTTACAAATCAAGGAAAAGAGATTCTAGTAACATTACAAAAATGATGAAAAGAAATTGCTCCTAAATTCTTTTCGTTCGAACAAGTATGAACTCAAAGAACAGATCTGAAATGGAGCAAGAGTGCTAGAGTATGGTTTCTGTTTCTCTCCTCCTTGCAGTCGTAGCTTTTACCAAAAATGCCAAGTGGTACTTATAGCTCAACTTCCTTGAGAGAGTCCTTCCACACAACAAGGTCTTGATCTTTATCCCTAAGACATTTAAGAAACAAGGACTCTTTTAACCACTAACATTCTAACTAACACTAGAGTCCAGATAGGCAAATAACTCTAAACATAATTAATAGGATTTAAATATCCCCGTGGACAATAATTCTATCAAACCCAAATAGTAGGCATGAAGCCAACTCACTAAAGAAAATGAACCTTAGACTAAAACTTAAATTCAGCACATGAAGACAATTATATTTAAAGTCATCATCGGAGGGATAAAAATATCAAACATATCACCAAGCCAACGCCAGATATCCGGAGCAAACATACACTCACTAAAAAATGATCAATATTCTTGGAAGAAGAGTATCAGAAACAACAAAATGAAGGACCAGTAAAACCACGCAGCCGAATGATGTCTAAAACCCATAAATGGTTGAAAATATCCCTCCAAACCATTAATGATTTCCTAACTAGAATAAATGGGGACCTAATCCAAGAGCCCTAGTTATCCCAAGGAAAATGGTCCCGAACGTGATCATAAGCAATCTTGGACGTCAAATTACCCATATCCAACCTAGTCTAAAGACGAGCATCCACCATGTTAGGGAGAATAGAATGTTGTTGCAGAATGTTAATAACGATGTTAATGTGAGAAACAAAAAACTTCTCCACAAATTGCCAAACCCCATTAAAAAAGTAATCCCCAATGTATTAATCAATGTACCGTGTCATCCAAAATGGAAGAGTCAGCTGATCCGCAAAGTAAAACCCAACCAATTATACCACCAGAAACTAACCTTTAAACTCTAACCCAGAACCCAATAAGTGTCATGCGAGAGATTATGAACATGTTGCCGAATACCCGGTCATATGGAGGAAGCGACATACCGCTGATGATCTCCATGCTTATTGAGAAACCATCCTCGGAGGAACTGAAAGACATCTGTGTCGGAGGTAAGGACTTTGAAAGAAAGCATCAATAAAAAAGCCAAATTTGCAGCAAATATAGTGTGAACTCCAGGACCTCATTCTTCCCTGGGGGACAATAATGAGACCAGGCAACCATAAATGAGCCTTTTTGGTTGTAGTCACCTGTCTAGGAAAAATCACGAATCACCTTATCAAGGTCATTAAGAAGGCCAGCCGACCACTTAAAAATCAACATAATATGAACCACTGAACTAAGCATCACCAAGTTAACAAGGCAAATACGGACTACCATGAAAAGAGAAGAACCTTTCTACCGCGCAAACTTAGATATAATATTATCAAAAATGAGGTGCAAATGAGCATTTCTTGGTACGCCTTTGAACAAGGGGACCCCAAGATACATCATTGGCAGGGAGACAACATGATAGTCCGGATCCTTGTACGAGTAGCGGAAGAAACACAATTACTAAAAAAAGGGACTTCGGGGGGCTGAAGATCAACCTCGAAATAACACTACAACAGCAAAAAATCTCCATGATAGCAATGGCATTGGCAATGGAAGTACGACAAAGGATGATTATATCGTTCGCATAGAGAAGGCAAGGCAGGAAAAAAAGCAAACGCTCGACTTTAAAAGGCACAATCTCTCAAAAAGTGTAAGAACAAATCAAGGCCCATGCAAGGTCATCATCGGAAATATAAAATGGAAATGGGGATAACAAATCCCCTGCCTCACCCCCCGAGAGCAACCAAAAAAAGTCTGTAGGGCTCACATTAAATAACGGCGAGATATGCACCGAGCGAAGAATGTCCATAATCTATTCCACGAGCAAATTATAAAAACTGAACCTCTAAAGAACCAAAAAAAGGAAATACCAGCCCACAGTGTCAAAAGCCTTCATAATTCAATTTTCAAAATCATATTCCCCTAAAATAGATGGTTGTCCAAATAATTCACCACCTCCAAATCGCAATGCATTCATGAATTTGCTTCCCGGAAATGAAACCAAATTGATTAGCCGATATTAGCCCAGTCAAAATTATCCCCAACTGAGTAGCCTAAGTCTTTGTAAAAACTTTAAAAGTGAAATTGCTAAGCGCAATTGGTCAGAAATCCTCAATCTGAGAAGCCCCTTTAACCTTCGAACAACACCATAAATACAGAGCTAAAACCTAGGGGAATATATTCGTTCTTGAAATAGTAATACACCACCTAGAAAATGGTAAACCTGACAATCTCCCAATAATTTTGGAAAAAGGTACCACCAATATCGTTCAGGCTCGGCACTACCTGAACCCAAGTCAAACACCGACATCTTAATTTCATCATCGAGAGGTATCACCTTTAATGCACAATTATCCATAATGGAAAACCAAATTGGGATGACCTCATCAATCCAATCAACACCATCGGCCACCATCATGTCAGAAAAGAGCCAACGATAGAAGTTTAGGATATGCGACAAAATGTCTGATAAATTCTGAGTCTCCTCAGCATTAATAACCAGGACTGAAATGTTAGCCTAGGCGGTGTGAGCTTGAGTATGGTAATGAAAGAAGTTCGTATTTTGATCACCATCCTTGAGCCTATCTGCACAACTCTTTGGACACAAAAGAGTGTTCTGGTCATTGAGAACCCAAAGAAGATTTGATTGAAGCTGTGACTCCATGATCACATCTACATCTGAATAATTTGTATCCATGTGAAGGTGCTGAAAATTCTCAAGTTTCGTATGTGCTGCGTCTGCACGACAATTAATAATCCCCATAGTGTTGAAATTTCGGTCCTTGAGTGTGGGCCGAAGACGCTTCAGCTTTTTCATGAGACATATTATCAGATTTGCATTGGGAGAGGAAGCAACCAAGAGCTAGAAATAGAATCGTGGAAACCCATTTGCGAAATCTAAAAAAGAAAAGGACTTGGACACGCCGCTAAAGTATTGTTTCCCAAACTTACAAATAATTGGGCGATGGTTCAAGATCGAGCGAGGGAGTAAAAGACCCCCACCCCATCATGTTATAAGGTGGAGAAATCTAGCTTATACAAAACATGATCTAGCCTAGCTAAGAAACTGGCCCCATTAGCACGACCAACCCACTATAAAAGCCATTGGACGTGTGAAGTTGCACAAAGTTGTTAACATCCACAAGATTTTGAAACTCACTGAGCACAAAATGCTACTAGGCGCACGACCGCTCGAACGTTCATGGGTGCCAATAATCTCAATGAAATCTCTCACAATAAAATGATCTAAAAATGAAGTTCTATGATATCCTACCCAAGAGGTCTACCGTTAGCATAATCATTGTGCATATAAACAAACCCCAAGTGCAAGTATGTCTTACCTATCGTAACCTTATAAACTAAACCTGATATGAGCTAAATAATAAATTGAACATATCGAAGTTACCCTTTGTGAGAACCTAAATATCTAGAATTATATTGATTCAAAAATTACGACCCACCAGGCTATACCCCAAGTTGTCCAAAACCTTGTAGGAATAGAATGAAATTAAACCATCGACTCCACAATGGAGATTATATCGGGCTTGTGAACCTAAAGAGTTTCTTAAGAACCAAACTTGAGTTAGTTGACGATCCCTCAAATATTCTAAAAGAGGAAATTCATTAAACAGTAGTAGATGGAGGCTGGAAACTCCTCATATCCCTTTTATTAGAGCATCGAGTTATTTATCATAAGTGGAATGCACCTCATCTCATCATCATAATACACCCGCTTTATGTGCATTGCAGTTGCCAAGTTTTTCTGAGACACTGAAGCCAAATCCAATTTGCAATCATAATAGTAAATTCATTAGGTACATTTATCCGAGGCAGAAGTGTGTGGAGTGGGGCATGTCAACACGAGTAATTCATATCCCCGGGGTGTGGTTTTTGTCTACAATTAATTTTAAATATATCATCCAATCATGTTATTTCTCTCTCTTTATTTATTCCAAAAAATAAATAAATTATCACATATATAGCATTAACATTGATGCATTGGAGAGCTTTTTTTTTTTTCTAAAATATCAATGTCATTTGCCACATAGGTTCAATTAACACCATTGCATTGGAGATGCTCTTAGGACTTGTAGTTTCTCAAGTAGTTGAAAAGAGATGTCTTGAGCAATCAGAGAAGCACTTTGATAAAAAGATTTGATCTTGATTTATTCAATTAAGGTATCAAAGATCGTATTTTTTTTCACTTCGTTCAAATAAGGGTTGTACCCGTACAGAATTCTTCTGTTTCTCAGTATGATRTCTATCATCATCTCTATTCCCTTTATCAATTCTCCTATCCTACCTAGGTCTATGAATTTCTCTATCAATTCCATTACCTTATCCTTAGCCACGAGGTTCCAACATTGACATAGGAGTTGTTCCTGAGCATTCTAAAAAAAAAGAGGTTATTATACACCCTAATCCCATCCCTTGGAAAAAAAAAGGTAGCGCCGAAGAAAGGAAAGAGCGAGATTCTTTTTTTACAAAAATCGAAACTTAGGATTATTTTTCTTGATATTTTCTATTTACTTGATTTTGAGATCCTTCATTTCCTCTCAAGTCAATTGAATGCAATCTTGATGGTTTAGAAGGTAGTGTAATTGCAATGATTACACCACTTATACTGATTAATAATTATACTAATTGTATTTTTCTACAACCACACATTTGCAAAACTTGTTGTACACATTTACTTGCTTTTATTAAATCATGTATCTACGTCAAATTGAAATAGTAAAAATATTTAGTTGATTCTTTTGGGTATTGATTTCAATGCGTTTAGGTTTTGTATGTGTGCAGAATGTTGAATTATTGAGATCTACATCTATAGACGACTGCATGATAATGTTGACCTAATAGTAAATAGTCAAGTGTCAATGCTGAACACTGTTACCTATCAATTTTTAAGAATTCCTTTCGGTAATATTTTGAATGGTATTTCATACGCGGAGACGATCAAAAAAAGTGAATGAAAATCTATTCTCACGTTAGACTTTTCTTGAGAAAATTGATTTTCAATCATTACCAATTGTATGTTGTTATATGAAGAGTGACCAATCGTAAGGGTTTATATTCCTGATTTCCGATGATGAACAGAATTGTAGTAACAAACTTACGAATGTTATGTACAAAGATTCTTTTTTTGTCATAATTTGTAAAAATCCCAGGAATAACCTTTTTGTAAGCCAAGTTATTCGATGTTCAACTAAAAGAACAACTATTTTGGCACAAACAGCATGACAATGTTGACTTTTCAACTCTCATCTTCTCATGCTTTTCATTTCAAATATTAAAGCTTCTTTAATTAACAAGCTCAATTGGCAAGGAAACTAAATATGCTAATATTGCTTTTTTATTGTGAATATTAAGATAGTTAAATATAATTTTTTTTTGTAATTTAAAAAGTCCATTACTTAACCCGTTTTGAAAGAAAATAAAAATATGTTAATACATATTATTTATTTATTTCGAACACTGAGAATTGAATAAAATCTTTGTAAACCTTGATTAATAATAATTGTCCTATATATAATCTGAATTGTTACTACTCCATAAGGGATTTTAACATGCAAATTTATTTTGAGAGCTTTCAAAATATTTAAAAGTTTTTTTGTTTGTAAATTAATTTATTCAAAAATCCTATTTAAGCCTTTTTAGTTATATTCAGAAGGCTTTAAATGTTGAAGATCTAAAAAAAAGGAAGACACGAACATACAAGATACAATTAAGAAAAAGAATACAAAATTGGATTTTTATATATGAAATTCAGATTTTATGCATATGGAAAATAAATAATTCATAAAATCTTATTTTGGGTATATGAACTACAAGATCGTAGTAGAATAAATAAGCTAACAAAAAAAATCGGATCTTTTGAATATAACAAAGTTCAATTATTTATTTATTTATTTATTTATTTATTTATTTACTTTGCAATAATACAAACCCCATATAGCTATTTAATGCTCAAAATAAACCATGATAAAATCAATACACAAAATATCAAAAATCTAGAGTTTTGGGTTACCAAAATTCAACCTTTAGTGTTTGATCCCATTTCCCCTATATACAGAGGCCGATTCTTTTTCAAAATGTCATTCGAACTTTGCTCTCAATTGTTCTCTCTAAAAAAATGAATGTCTTTCATTGTTAAAAAACCGGTGAAAATAAATATTGTCAAATATTGTTTATCATTATTTATAGCAATCCCATTGAGAAACTGAAATATTATTGAATAAATCTACTATACTATATAGGAAAGTTGATAACAATTGACAAGAATTTGCCAGGTGTCAACTATTGATTGGTTAATATTTTAATTGTTTTGGGCTTTGAATTGGGCGGGGTTTTAATTCTTTTGGGATTGGGCTTTTTGGAGCATTTGTTTGGGTCTAGCCACAAAGAGTGCAAGTAGTGTAAAAGAGTTTAGTTGGCTTCTATATTCTTTTTCGGTTCATGTGCACACTTGCTGGCAAGTGAATGACACTTTTCTTTCTCAATTTAATTAGTTAATAATAACACAGAAGACTCATATCGATATGGTACTTTCTCAATTCTTCTCGATATTTTTTCCTCATTATCTTTTTCCCGGCTTTTCTTCCAGATTTTATATTTTTTGATGCCAGAGAACTCAATTATTCTCTTGATCTTCTCAAATAGATGTGGAAAGTTCGACTTTCTCATGCTTCAGTTTTTTAGGCTATAAGGTAGAGAAAATCCAAGGCTCGCATTTATTATTATCCTTTTTTTATTTGATATATTTAATTTATTTTTACAATTCTTTTCTCAATTATTCTCTGATCTAACCCACGTGCATCAGGAAGCTCTTCCAAATTTTATATTTTTTTTTGATGCAGAGAACTCAACTCTTCTCTTGATCTTTCACCCCAAATTTTTTTGCAGATAGATGTGGAAAGTTCGACTCTCTTTTGTCACATCCGATTTTTTTTCTCAAGTTTTTGTGATGTTTTTTTGAAATTCAAAGAGAGGACACCAGATGAAGAAGATAGACGGAGAAATAGCAGTTTTAATACTCTTCTACCTTTCTCTTTCTCTCACTTTTCTAATTTTTGTCATTTCGATTATTTTTAACTATATTCGATCTTAGACATTTATTATTTGTTTAAGGGTGGTGTTTGATATACTGAACTATTCCAGGTAATTCCTATCCTTCTTCTTCCTCTTTTCTTTTTCCTTTTATTTTTTATTGGACTTAAGTGCACACTCGAACTCCGATCAGTATTGGTTGGTTTCACAAATTATTGGTTGGTTTCTCTTGAATTGTAATCGATTGTAGTAGGGTTTTCAAGTATTTTGTATTTGATTATTTATGTTTAGGTAAGTGTGATCAAACAGGTTTTCATTGGACAGTGAAGTATAAGGTTGCTCACGGTGAGAGGAGCAAGGCATCAGGTTCCAACATTTCTCCAAAACCAAACTCTCTCAAATTATTGAATATAATGATAATAAACTATTTAGGGGTTTCGAATAATTGGAAATTTAAAGGGTTTTTTTATTTTCTAGGTCTAATTCTCATTTTTATTTCTTAAATATTCTTATATATTTTGTGTTGTTAGGATTAGAGAGCGAGCAAAGGGGTATTTTTTGTTGATGAAGTGAAGTGTGGGGGTTGTTTAAAATGTGTCTTATATGACGATAAAACATTTTTTGTTGAATCGGTGTATGGACGGGCGCGAGTCGTGGCTCAGTGGGCGGATCCTGAACACAAATTTCGAGAGGCTATTGGCGTATGTCAAGTCCTCATTTAATAGACTTAATTGCTTATAATTATTGTGAACATATCTTATCTTGATAATATTTATTGTCTGTTTTATAGTTATATTTCCTTATTTCTTTCCTTTATGTCATCAAGTTCTTAAAACTTATTTCATGTGAATATTTTCTACTTTTAGTTAAACTTTATGGTGCGTGTTTGCCTGTAGAGTTCTAAACATAGAAGCTGGAGTGATGTATACGAAGGCGCATATTTGTGAGTATTGGGTTACATGAAAGCATTTATGATATATAAAAAACTAACTTTGGATTTTCTTTCCTTAGAAAATTGGGTTAATAAATCAAATCAAGGTGTTTTGATTCTTATTGCTATTAGTGTTGGGATTGCGTTGGTAGTAGAGTGTTTTTTTCTAAAATTGTATGTTGTTTGAGAAAAAAGAATTGTGATTTTGCTAGTGTATGATTAGTGCAGGGCCATTAAAAATATGTTAGTTTCTCAGTTAGTTATATTTATTAGTTGGCCACTGAGTAAGGTGTCATCTAATCAGTTAGTTGTCTTTGTTGATTTTTCATCTGTTGAGTATCTCAATTTGATTACTGAATATACATTGTATTTCTCATTATGGATTGGAATTCTATTCTTGGTGTGAAATATTTTTGTTCTTTCAGTAAAGTTTTCAACTTCATGTGTTTTTTATGTGCGAAAAAGAAAAATTCTAAATGTGAATGAATGAGATGGACATTATAAAACAGAAGTTTATGCCATTCTTTTATTTAGATGGCCAAAATTGCAATTAGGTTGACCATAATCATAAGTTATTTACTTTTCTTGATGCGTATTTTAGATTTGTTCAGTTTTAAATTATCAATATTCATCTTTGTGATGAAACAGGTGGCAATATTTGGTACGGTTAAAAGAGAAAAGGAAATCGTAATGTTTAATTGATCAATATAAAGTATTCTGACGTTAATATGATACATTGTCTTCTGCATCTCCATTAGTTCTTGGGAGCGCACAAAGTTGTGACCTGTAATCTATTTATTGTTGTAGTTATTAATCTTTTCGTGGAGTATGACCACTGATTGTATTGCTTCTTATTTTAATATTTCTTTTTATATAGTTTTCCCGACTTTTTTGGTTTGAAATTAAACTTGATGGTGCTAAGATATAGTCGATTTCAGTCAGCTTTTAAGGTATGCTATTGTGATTTTAAATTTGTATATTATCTTTAGGTATGATGTATTCTTAAACTATGACTTATGTCTTTAGTTTTCACTATATAGGACAATGACAACGGTCCTATATTATTTTCTATTGGGGGTTTCTTCCCAAAATCATCAATTTTGTCCAAGATTCTCATGGGTCCTCAAAATTTCCTTCCTGCTCATACTTCGTACCAGATCAAAAGGATTGCATTAAGAAATCATTAAACCAAAAGGTCTTTCAAGGTAGAGAGAGAAACTCTCAGGTTTGTATTATCATCTTCTTCCTCTTCTGTGTGCTTTTTTTCCTTTTCTCCGTTTAACTTTCTGCTTCTTTTTTTTTCTTCTTATTTTTATTGATGGTAGGGTGACAAAATATAGGTCTCATCCCTCTCTTCGTCCATTTTCTGATTTTTTGGTTTTCCATAAGTTTTGTTTTTATTGAAGGTGCTTATAGAACCCAAAGGCTGAAATGGCAGCCCTCACGGTTCGTATCATTTTCTTTCTCTTTTCTTATTTTTAGAAAAATTGTCTAACTTTTCTTCTTTTGGGTAAAATCCTGATTTTCTTTTTGATACTTGCAATTTTATCAGTTATTTAATTTGCTTTTCCAGATAAATTGGTTATTCTTCTTCTTTTCTATTTTTTTTTATGGCTGTCTGTTGGGTATGGCATTCTCCTGTTTGAATCCTTTTTACTTGGTTTGGCTTATGCGTATTTTGTGTCAAATGAGTGAACATGATTTTTTTTTTGTGATGTCACTTAGTTTGATTTATAATGAATGACTTGAGTCCCAAACTCTATTATGTCTGTAGATAGTTAAATAGACGAACCTTGAAGGAAACGACCAAATGGAGAAAAAAAACAACTTCATGTTTCTTAAATATCATGTTGGCTAAACCAGAAAAGACATATTTGATAAATCCATTCCTTACGAGATATCCCTGGGGATATTAATCAAAATCATAATAGTTAAAATATCATATTGATGAATGATATTCAGTTGAGAATAACTCTTTTTTTTTTCTCTTGTTTTTTTATTGGTTAGTGAAAGGTGCCAGTTCATTATGTCAAAAAAAATCTTAATTAAAGGAATCACAAATAAGCCCAGTGAATCTCTTCGAATTAGATTTAAAGTTTAATGTCTCTTTTCTTGATTACAATGCACACACAATATATACACGTGTTAAAGTGATATGACCTTAGATTAAACGAAGAAGACATTAAACGAAGGTCAAATAATGGAGAGTGACCTAAGATTGAATTTGTTGTTAAATACAAAGTTCATCTTTTTCTCCTATTATTATTATTATTTATCTTCTTCCCCGTTTTATGTTAAAAATCAAAATTTTATGTTTCTGTAAGGTGGAGAGAAACCAAAGGCTGAAGATTTGTTCGAGGTCTTACACGTAGGAATCAAAGGTTTGTCACTTTTTTTTTAATTCGTGGTTCGTTTTTTTTTTTGGAACTTTTGATGTTTATTTTTTTAGTATATTCGATCTTTGGATTTTCTATTTTCAGGTTGGTGGATTTACTCATTTGTTCCAGATAATTATTCTCTCATTCTTCTTCCTGTTTGTTCCCTAAAAGTTCAACGTTGCTTTCCTATTTGGCTTTTACTCCTTTTTCTCAGTGGATTGGATTTGAGTACATGAGCAATTTAATTTACAATTCTATGTGAAAATATCTTTTGTTGTTTCTTACTTTGATTTTTGCATATGTGAGTTTGTGTTTTTACTTGGGGAGTAATTGTGATTGTGGTGTGTAGTTCTTTATATAAACCAACTAATATTATTAGGTTGGAGTGAAATTGACATATTGGTAACACCAATATGTTATAAGAAGTGAAATAACTATTACACATATTTGTTAGTTATTGCACCATTCGTAAATTATTGCACTCAATGTAAGTGTTTGCTTAATTTTTGTTTTCATTCATTTGGTTTGTTTTGAATAAGGTTATTTATTACAATTGGGATACATACACAAGACTACATGTATAACAATGTTGGAATTCTGCTTATGAAAATGAAACTGTTACTATTTCTAACCCCCAATCAATATTATAGTGACTCTATGTTAGTTGAAATTGTAGCGCACATAAGAAAACAAATCTCATCGCCATCGTTCTCTTATTTTTGATTTTTTTAGTACATTTAACTCTTTGTATTAGTTCTTTAAGATTTTTAGGTTATATCATTTTCAAAATATTAGTTGATTTCTAAATGATGATGGACATTTTATAAATTTATTTCCATCTTCATTTTACCTAGACGTGCATAGTTATTGAGATTTACTTAAAACTAATATTAGGTTGTTGATATTTTTTTTGGACTTCGGGGGATCCTTTGCTTTTAATTTGCGTAGTAGGTTGGGATATTTTATCATCATCATTTTTTGTGATAATATTTTATGTCAGATTGCTATATTGAGTTCTATTTTTTTTAATTAATTATCTTTATATCGTTCTCATTTTTCATGTATGTTGTTACATTTGGTTTATTGCCTTTTGATTCTTCTCTCATTTTGTGTGCATTAATGGCCTTTTGTAATATTCATATTTATGCATGATATCTAATATGTTGTCTTAAATTAGAATATATTTCAACAAATTTGTAAATATTAACTACCATGATATCATTTTCATGAATGTAAGTAAATACATGTTGATAGCCTTACTTGGAGCTTTAATCAAAATTCAAAGATCAGTATTATTAATTGTCTTAATTACTAATAGGAATTTAAACGAGTGAATTGCATTAGTACAATTGGGTTATTTTGCTCTTAAATTGATTGTTTATCCCATTTTGAGTGTGTTTCTTATTGTAATATATTGTTCATTGTCTCCTGCGTTTTTATTTATTTTAGTTTTAGTATTGAAAGTTGGGCATCATTTTGGGTTTTTTTTGACCAGTGATTTATTTAATTTGAATTATTTGTATTTGCTGTAAATGCGTCAACATGAAAAATAGACTTATGCTCAGTGCAGGAACTATATATGCAGATGGCCCGGCTCAGTGGTGTTACAAAGCTATATTACAAGATAAAACATCGTCTTCTTTTTTGGGTTTCTGATCGTTTGTTATTTAATTTAAATTCCTGGTATTTGGTGATAATGAGTGGACATTAAGGACAAGATTTTGCTCAATGCAGAAAAATGATATGCGGATGGTTTGGTAGTGTTGATTGGTATTGGTTCTTTGAAATTTGGACTTCCTTTTTTTTTTCCCTCTCATATAGTAAGTCCTTAGTTTTGCCTAAACAAAGACGGTAGATTGTACATGCACTTGGACTACGATGAAAATAAGCGCCAAGTCTAACTACTATATCACCAAGTGTATATTATTCAATGTGTCATGGGAAAAAACTTGATTTTTCTTCAAACTTTCTGATGCCATATTTATTTATTAGTTTGGGGAACTAAGGAAAATGTAAAGGTTTGTTCGTTAAATCTTTGATGTCATTTATATTGAAAAATTTCATCCCGCAGCGAATCGCGAGTCGAATTCTAGTATTTACTAAAGGCTTATCAAGTATCTTCCTTAATGAAAGTATTCTATATAAAAATTAATATTATTTCCACTATCACCTTTGTTTAATACAATTTATTATCTAAAGGCTAATATTTTTCAAAGTTAGATTACAAAAGTTGTGACATATTATTGGTTGTGAACAATTATTATTGGAAATGCAAGTATTTTATATAAATACTAATATGATCTACTAAAATAATTACAAATTCTTTTATTCAAAATTGTATTTATAAGTTAAAAGAGTATAAATAGTTTTCATAAATATATAATATATTTTTAAATTGGTTATAAAACACCTAATAGAATAAAATCAAGATTTGATTAAAAATATTCAATACAAAATCATATTATATTGACAGAGATAATTATATGTGTGTTCTGAATATATAATCCGCTAAAATTGATTCAATGATTGAGTTGTAGGAAATTTGGATACTACATTAGCTATAAACCCATATAGAAAATATCGTTGAAATCTCGTCAACTACATAAAATATGAATATATATTTACTCAACAGATCCGAGTGATTTATAATAAATACTTTCTATTAACTCTGATCATGTTTAAACAAATACATTGATATGACATCGATATTTCCCCATTCATGTGATTGGGTATCTAGTATTTTCACATTCTTTAGTAAGTTTTATACCTTTCATCGTTCTATAAAAACAATGATACTTTGCAAATTTGACAACTATTCACATAAACCTTACCCCACGAGTTTCGTTGTTCCCCCACATATATCACATAAATAGGTCAAAATTTACACATACAACTAAAAAAGCAAACGTCCAAAACAGGTAATTAAAAGGGTGCACAAAAAACGCACGTGATGATTTGAGTGCAATGATCTTGAAGCTGTAAAAGTAACATGAAACAAAATACTAAATCTTTTAGTAGAAAATGATCAATTAATTGCAGTAATCATCCAATTTGCATATTCAGAGTAGACATGTCAATATTTGTTCTTATTTTATTAAATCACAAGTTTATAAGAAACAGTGCACTGATATGCACTGATGACATGCATTTATATTTCTGATGTTTATAAAACTTTATTCCAAATATGTGAATTAAAATAATTATTACGGTTAAACATTCAATAAACATGGTAAAAAAAAGGGAATGTTAATATAATTTCCTTCTTACTTGATCTTGATTCTACACATCATTCCAAAAGCTGCTCTTGATTGTACTTGATCTTTAATTTATTTTTTCCCGAACTTGAGTCACCAGTCAATAGATTTTATCATTCGAGAGCAGCAAAATAATTTAGTACAATATTCACTATTAAATAAAATTATTTCACTTATTTTCTTTTTATGTATATTTCATGTTTAACCTTAGATTTATATTTATCAAACTTTATACACAACAAAGAACATTATCATATGTGAAATAATGCCCTACAAAAGAATTCGAATTTGAAATAAACAAAACCACAACATGAGATTATTAGCCTTCAGATAATTCTAATTTTTAAAAAAATCATAACTTGAAACTATTTTTATGTTATCTATCTTTGTTCGTAGCATTGTTACACCTACTTAAACTCGCTCTTTATTTAGAGAGTTTATCATCCAAAATAGGTTAAGTTAGGTTTCCGACCTATAAACATACTCAAAATAAGCTTTGCCATTTCAGTTCAGTAGTATACATAACTAACATTTCATTTTTAATAGTGACATTTGTAACTAATAGACTACTTGAACTCTTGATTAATAGAATGAAAAAATTGAACTAAATTAAGATGTTAATAGAACAAACAATAAGAGGAACAAAATTAAAAAAAAAAAAAGAGAGAGAAAGAAAAAGAGAAGGTTTTAACCACCTTTACATCTCAAACCAATTCAATTTAAGTGGATGATATAAGCCATCATTCTATATTTAAATCCCTAGAGCTAGCAACACCCAAGCTCATGGCATATTCATACCAAAATTATAACCAAATTAAAGAATAGTGTCCGCAAAAATTACACATGCATTGAACCAACATACCATCACACAAAGTGCATCCATCCAACACATGGTGCATTCATCCAACATAAAAGTCACATATCATTACAGATAAAGTACATATACCATCATCGCACAGATGAATAATCTCTTTAATTTTTACTAGAAATACATGCATTTTCAAAATATTGTCAGATTGCATTATAAACTCCAATATCAAAATGAGGAACTCTATAATTTCAACAACACTGAGTTTTTGATAACCTCAAAATTAAAAAAAAAAAACTAAAATGGAAATCTAATAAAAACAAAATCAACAACAATCGATGATGAACACTGAATAACTACAATTTATCGGAGTCGATGATATGAATAAAGGATGAATGATGATGATAAATCGAAGAACTATTTACCAGAGATGCGATGAAGTTCTGCGCATCGGTGATGAAATAACTAGCACTAGAGATGATTGTTGTTGGAGTTTTTAGAGGAGAACACCGGATATTGAAATCACAAGAGTCTTTTGGAGGAGAGTTTTTTTTTTTTTTTTTTTTTGAGTTTTGATTGTAAATGAAAAATGAAAGCTAATGAAACATAGATAGTGCAATGTAGTGAGATAGGATCGGATGCACATTGCATGATACACCGAGTTGAACCGTATACTTAATATTAATATTATAAATCTCAAAGTGCTAGTACAACTATAAACGCTCAATTTAAGCCACGACGAACAAAAAGGAGCGCACAGTTTTCTTACGGTCAGTCGGTCGTCTCCTCCAAGCTGCTGTCTTTCTACTTCATTTCTTCTCTTTTGCACTCTTTCTCCCTTCGATCCTCTGGATCGATGAATGCAGGTCAACTTCTGGTCTCTGCCTAATAGTGCCTGCGTCAACTTGTGAGAGAAATTGTGTAATTTTGTGGAATTCAGAAGAAGCGGGGGAATTATGCGAAAACCCTAATCTTGCACTTTGCTCAATTAGGGGTTTCAGAGTCTGAATTGAATCGTGAAGTGTATTGATGCTAAGTGATGTCTCAGCTCGCTCTCTGGTATGACCTTTGTATATACTTAATTTGGCGAATTTACTGTTAATTTCAATTTTTAAAATTTCTTTTGAATTTAGAGGTATTAACCGTTAATTGCTCTCTTATCTTCATTTTTTTTGTGTTTTTCATCTATGATCAACTTTAGTTGGTCTTACGGTTGCTGCCAATTTTAATATTACAAAGATCGTGTTTTAGTGATGCGAACTGTCTTGATGCGTTTGTCATTCTGTATATACTTTGGTTATACAATATTGTTTTTGGTCAAGTTCCTGGATTTTTTTTTATCTAGTATCTGGGTTCTTAGAGCTGTAATTTTCTTGCAGGTGGACTACACTAGTTAGAAAGCAGATTTTTCAACCAAATTATTATTATTATTATTATCTGAGCTAAAAATTATCTTGATTAATAAGTTGTGCTATGATTTTATGTTTCCTGATGCTCTTGGTTACATGTTATTATTTGTTTGCTAGTTTGTAGCAGCTAAGTAGCCGAAGATTATTTTGGGGGATATGACTATATATATTTAAGACCTCGACCCTAATAATGGCTGGAAACACGAGATTTGAGTTGACTTCAGCCAGCCCCGAGGCCAGTTTTTCAGGGAACTACCCAAATGTGCAAAGGGGTTACTCAACTCCCACTTTAGATAGATCTACAAGTTTTAGAGAGAGCGTTGATAGCAGGAATTTCGCTTCTGGGAAGGCGAATTCCAGGGTGATTGCTGCTACCACTTCAGGAGATTCGACTGCATTATCTCAAAGCCTGATGCTGGAGCCAATTGTTATCGGTGATCAGAAACATGCACGGTTCGGGGACTTAAGGAGGGTTCTTGGTTCTTCTGTTGGGAATAGTTCAGAAGACAACTCTTTGGGCGCTGCTCATCCGAAGAACTCGTCTCCAGTAGCTGTGGAGGAATTGAAGCGATATAGAGCAAGTCTTGCTGATTCTTTTGTTAAAGCAAGGTAAATTTTTTCTCTCTGTAGTGGGTTTCTTTGACAATGTGTGTGGTGCTAGGATCTTGTGCTAATGCATATAAAGTTGTTATATTATACCCGCATCTGTTTTTCTGGTCGTGTTGATGATTATCGTTATAAACTGTCATTTATATGTTATTTTCCACTGTCCTTGATTTACATATTTGTGATGGTTTTGCTGAATTTCTAAAACTTGGCCTTTTATTTTGAGTGTTGTTGTCACTCACCCTCATGATATCTTGACCTTTAGGCCCCGAGCCTATCTACAAATCTTACAAATTGATAGTGACTAATTTAAAGTATATATGAAAGTGGACTCCACCACTATTACCTAAAAAATTAGTACATTTAAAAAAAAAAAAGTACTATAAAGTTCATTTTTTATCGTGTCACCAAATATAACCATATTGTTATTATCATTTCCAAGCCTATATAAAATTTTATTTTTGTTCCCTCACACATACAAACTTCAAAATATGAAAACTACTACAAAACCGAATCCTTAAATACTTCAAATCAGATCTCACCGAGAGGCCTTCGTTAGTATCCTCTTCTGCTTAGTCTGAACCTTTGCAATCTTATTTTTGACCAGTGGTAGAGCAAAGAAGTTGGATGATCATTTAAGTAAGTTGAACAAATATTTTGAGGCCGTCTCCTCTAAAAAGCAGCAGCAAAGGAATGAGATGCTGACTAATGAACGATCTAGTGGTCCAACCTTGAAGATTGGATCCCTTATACATCGAAACACTACTGAATTCGGAAGCCAAAAGTTTGATGATAGGCCTAAGAATGTTGGACTCAATAAGCGTGTACGGACATCAGTGGCAGAAAATCGGGTTTGTAATTGCATTATTATTATTATTATTAATATTAATAATAATATTATTATTATTATTATCATTATCATTATTATTATTATGTTTTTGTATGCTTCTCTATTTTTTTTCCTCCCTATTTGACAAATGTAAGATCGATCAGAACAGGTGCAACAATATTTGTTTAAAAAAACAATCGTTATCCTTTATTGAGTACTCGGTGCCTACAACTTTGATGCAATTTTATTTCAATTCCTTTATTTGCTGGAAATTTTATTGCTGTTTTACCCCACTTTCAGGCAGAATGCAGGAATAGTGGTGCACCACGGCAGCCAATGACGGTAACGAGAGAAAGAGACCTGCATAAAGATAGCAATGCAGATTCTGATATTGTTGAGGGTAAAATAAGGAGATTACCTGCTGGTGAAGGCTGGGACAAGAAAATGAAAAGGAAACGCTCAGTTGGTGCAGTGTTTGCAAGATCTATTGATAACGATGGGGAACCGAAAAGAACGATGCATCATAAGCTCCCTGGTGAATCTAGCCTGCAGTCCAGTGATTCCACCCATAGTTTCAGGTCAGTGTCTATTACAAACCAAAAGTTATATGCTTTTACAAATTATGCTTCTGTTTAATGTATTCTTTGCTTTATGTGTACTGCTGTTTGCATGTGTTACTATAAGGATGATGTGATTGAAGTTGATTTTTTGGGTGCTTTGTATGGTGAAAGTAATTTTGTGGCACTAGTGTGTAATACGGAGTTATATTCATTAATTATTTGTTGATTGGAGCTGATCTTATGGAAAACTATGATGCTTATAGATACTTTATTATAGTGTTATTGAGTGCCATTCTTTGGATCCTTATACAAGTGGCTTAGATGCTTTAAGAATTTAACTCCCTTTCTCATCAGAATGAGAGGTGCATAACTAATGCTACTTTATTTAATTATGGCAGTGGTGATAAATCAATTTGAGCTTTAAATACATTCTTCAAGGGTGGGTTCAGTCCTAACGAGCTTAAATATTGCACGAGCATTTTTTGATTTATGGTTAGCCTATCTTTGGAGTGAGTACTAGATGAACTTAAGTAGCTTGGTGATTTTATTGAAATTTATCATTTCTTAGCATTTCGGTCTGAGTTCAGCCGATCATGAAAATCTATGGGATGGTAGTTAGGTTGAGAAAGCCTTTTAGGGGATAGTACATGAGCTGAATATTGAGTGGATTGTGAGTTTCTGTTTTACTTATTCAAGGATGTTTTACCTGCTTTCAAAGATGAATCTGAGTACTTGAGTATAATTTATTGGAGACTTATATTCTTACTCATAATTTAGTTAATTTTTGAGCTATTCTATTGAAAATGATGTTTCTGTTTGGGTTGGTACTATGTAAGGAAGTTAGCTTTCTCCAGGTTGTGAACTTTCTAGTGTTTAGTCATGGTTTTATCCAGCTTAACAGTTCCTGACTTGATCATGCATAGTTTTGCTTTGAGTGATATCCTTCAGATTGGCTTCAATTTTAATATAATGAAGCTTTTACTCTTGGAAACATGTTCCACAGATCAGGAGCTTCTGGCAGCAGTAACAAATTAGATCCCGCATCATCTCCTGTTGGTTCGAGTGCTCGCACAGCCTTAAAAAATGAACAAGAAAAATCTATGCTCTCGAGGGATCTCTCTTCCGGACCAATGAAGGAGCGAACCTTAGGAAAAGTTAATGTTAGGTAAATGTGTGTATGATTCTAATGGTCAACAGCATACTCGTCTTACTTCTTACCTATCCTTAGCACATCTCTTCCTCTGCGTATGGTTATTTTGGGGTGCGATACCATTTCATTTTGGAAATTTTGAAAATGAGAGTATAGCGATGAATTTCTTATTTATTTTTTGAAAATGGAATGACATATTTGAGAGTGTGAATGGATATGAGATGAAAATGTAATGATTGAAGTTGGATTAATATAAAGACAGTAAAATAATGATTGGATATGGTAGTTGTAATAGATTTATGAGAGTGAGAGAATAGTGAAATTTATAGACAAATGTGTAATAATGATTAGGGATAGAATGATTTATTATTATTGTTGTTGTTGTTGTTGTTGTTTTTAATTATTGTTATTATTATTATTTTATTTTATTTTTATTTTTTTGAAAAATGGTTTGAAGTGATTAGTGGGAGAAAAGTGAACGGTAAAATTTTTGAACTTTTTTCAAGAAACTCTCAAAAACTAAAATAAATCCAAAATAAAAAATTTGGAAATGAAATTAGATCAAAATGCCATTTTGACAGCTGGTTTTGTTTTTGCTGATGATGCCTTGCTGGATTCTTTTAGGATGGGTAATCGCGAGGAAAACAATGCCACATGTCCTAGTCCAATATTAAAAGGGAAGGCCTCAAGGGCACCACGAAGTGGCTCCATGGTTGCAGCTAGTTCACCTTCGAATGTACCTCGTGTGCCTGGAACTTTGGAGAGCTGGGAACAGCCCCAGCCTGTAAATAAAAACCCCACTGTTGGTGGGGCCAACAATCGGAAACGTTCAATGCCCGCCGGATCATCGTCTCCGCCCATAACTCAATGGGTCGGTCAGAGGCCACAGAAGATTTCGCGAACTAGGAGGACGAATCTTGTCCCTGTGGCTAGCCATGATGATGTCCAGACTCAGTCTGAAGGTTGCTCGCCTTCAGATTTCAGTCCTCGGTTAAGCAGTGGTACCAATGCTGCTGTTCCCACCAAAAGTTCTGCCAGTGGAAACCCAAATTTTAAAGCAAAATCTGAAAATCTACCGTCCCCTGCGAGATTGTCAGAAAGTGAAGAGTCTGGTGCTGGTGAGATCAGAATGAAGGAGAAGGGTTTAGGCAGTGGAGATGGGGAGGAGAAGGATGCAAATGCTGGTCAGAATGTTGGGCCCATTGCGATTCCTATAAAGAAGAACAAAATTATGGTCAAAGAAGAAAGTGGTGATGGTGTGAGACGACAAGGGCGTAGTGGGAGGATGTCACCGTTTTCTAGGGCTAGCATTTCACCAACTAGAGATAAGTCGGATAACGTGGGCCCCACTAAACCTCAGCGGAATGCAAAGTCTGGTTCTGAAAAGAATGGAAGGTGCTGTATAATTTTCATTTAAATGATCTGACTTTAAGATATTAAATTTCTTTTCTATTCCTTTTTTTGGTTGCTTCCTCTTGCCGAAGATTTTTTTTTTTTTTTTTACAGCAAGTCAGGTCGTCCTTTGAAGAAGCTTTCAGACCGCAAAGGATTTTCTCGTCTTGGTCATATTGCTAATGGGGGTTCCCCTGATTGTAGTGGTAATCATCGAGTTCCCCTGAAGAAAGAAAGGGACAGAAAGAATCTGTTCGTGGTTGTTTAATTTCGTTGATATCGAAGTATGCTGATGAGTTATGACTTTTCAGGTGAATCAGAGGACGACCGCGAAGAGCTTATTGCGGCTGCTAATCTCGCTTGTTATTCTAGCCGTATGTATTTGGGACCCATTTCCTATTTGTCATATATACCGCAGAATGTTCTTTCAAGTATGCTGGGTGAATAATTTTTTCTTTAATCTTTACTTGCTGCAGTTAATGCATGCACGAGTGCATTCTGGAAAACAGTTGAGTCCTTGTTTGCTTCTATCGGCCCTGACGAAAAATCATCCTTATCAGAACAGGTAATTAAGTCAATCTTATGGTATGTGACATTTATAGCTAATTTGATTGTTAATATTTTATTATTACTGTTTTCTTTGAATCAGCTCAAATTAGTCGAAGAATCATACACAAGTTCTTTTCAGAACTATGGCCATGACAATAATATTCAAGTAAAAGTGGTACGTACTTCACCATTTTCTTTTTAAAAAAAATTCATTATAAAAAAACTTTGGAGTAGTTTTTGTAATTATTCCAAATATTTATGAGAACAATAACAATATCTACGTTAACTAACATCCAAAGCATGCTCTTGTGTTATAACAGGATGATTATGGCCATGAAGATATTGCAGCACCCGATTCTCTCTCTTTTGGAGGATATAGGTGCATGAAAAATGATACCGGTTTGAAGAACTCTCTTGATAGGATGGAATATGCTGAACAGCTTCAAACTCCTCCTGTATTCGGGTGCTCAGAAACAGAGAACAGATATGACATAGTGACTCCACTTTATCAAAGGGTACTATCAGCTCTCATTATGGAAGACGAAATAGAAGAATCCGAAGAAACTGGATTTGGGAGACCGAGAAGTTCAATTAACGACTCGCGCCTCCTTGTCAGTGCTGAGCGTAAACATATGGATAATGCACACATCATCTTTTCATGTAATGGAAATGGGGATGTTGATAGTGCCCAAGATCGTTTGTGTAACGGTGAGCTGCTGCAAAGAGATGGGGGATATGTGCACTCTGAGGTTGAAGTGCTGGTTAGACTTTCGAGATGTGATTACGTTCTCCCTAGTCTGCAGACGGATAATTGTGGTGTTTCTTCCTTTGATGGTCAGTATGAGCAGATGTGTGTTGAAGAAAAGCTTGTTCTAGAATTGCAGAGCATCGGTCTATTCATCGAAGCTGTGGTAATTCGTGGAACTTTATTAATTATTTTTTTGGTGATTTGAACATTTCGGAAGATAAGTAACACACCAACATTCATTTGTTGTTTGATGACCACTTAAATCGTCTTTAGCTGAATGTGTCAAATTTTCATTCTTGCTTTGCTAATTGGTTTCCTTCACACAGCCTGCTTTGGATGATAAAGAGGATAGTGTGATTGACGATGAAATTGTTCAACTAGAGAAGGGACTTCATGAACAGGTCATCTTATGTACCATTATATTCTTTTTTTCATATTATTTTTACTCCCTCCGTCCGGAATAGATAAGCGGGTAGACAAAAACTCGGAGTTAAAGAAGACAAAATGATTGTAATTGGAATTGTAAAACTTTTGCTATTTTTACTACTTTACTCTTTAACTTTTTAGTATTTCAATAAATAAAGTAAACTAAATAGGGGTGTTTTAGTCCTTTTTGTGGTATTCTAACTTTTAAAAAGGAAACATGCCTATCTTTTTCCGGACGGACAAAAATGGAATACATGCCTATCTTTTCCGGACTTGTCAATCGACCCTTTATTTTATCCTTTCGTTGGAATGAGTATTTTTTCCCCTTGAACTCTGGCCATTGGTTTATTTTGTGCCTTGAACCTCCAGACAGGGAAGAAAAAGTATTGCTTGGGTAATGTTTACAAGTCTATTCAAGAAGGCAAGAATATTGGGAGAAGGTAAAATATGTGCTGTTTGGACTTTTTTAATAAAAATTTTGGTGATGTGTGAGTAATGGCAAGAATGTTTGATTTGATTGGTTCTGCAGGGACCCTGAGCAGATTGCGATGGACAAACTTGTTGAGTTGGCATACAAGAAACTCTTGGTTAGTGTGAATTACAGTAAATCATTATTCTCATTTAGCGTCATAAGCCTTCAAGTAGTACATACACGTGCACCCATATTCTCTTTTCTTTATCTTATCAATTTCTTGAAAATAATAGGTTTATTTTGAGTGGATACCATATATAAAAGAAAGTGACCGGTGATCTGTTGAGTGGCAGGACATTTTATGTAATATTTTGCCAATTGTCTCTTAATTTATCTTGGAACTTGTATCAAAACCTGATATTGGTATTTTACCTCGTTGTTTGGCGAACCACAAGTTCAATTCTATTTTATGTATTTCAAATATCTCTTCTAATAATTTACAGGCAACTAGAGGAAGCTTTGCTTCTAAACATGGGATTGCTAAAGTGTCGAAACAAGTTGCTTTGGCTTTTGCAAAGAGGACACTTGCCAGATGTCAGAAATTCAAAGATTCAAGAACGAGTTGCTTTTCCGATCCTGCACTCCGAGATATTATTTTTGCCACACCGCCTCGGTTTGATGAAACAGAGCTGCTTACTTGTGCCAGCCTGGCAGTTGCTAATGGTAAACACTTTTAATCTTGTCAATGCTGGTGTTTGTCAGTGGCGACGACAGATCATAAAGCTCCAAGTGCTGTTTGAAATATGTTAAATAATTTTAATTGCAAAATTAACATGACTCTGGAAACTATTGAGTATTATCTAATGAGCTACACTCCTGTGAGGCGCCTAATCCTAAAACTAAACTAAAACAAATAAATACCAAAAAATAGAAAACCCTAAAAAAATTAAACTAACTAAAAAACTAATAAAGAACCCTAAAAAGAGGGAGAAAAACTAAAAAAACGTAAAGCTCTAAAAAAAACTAAACTAACTAAAACTCTAGAAAAAGAACCTAAAAATATGACCCCCCCCCCCCTAAAAAATATAATAAAAAACCTAAAAAACTGGAATATCCTAAGAAAGAATAATCTAAAAAAAGAACCCTAGAAAAAAACAACAACTAATAATTGGGCCCTGCCTAATGGAATTTACTCCATTAGGCGATTGTAAACAAGTTTTGTCTTACCTTTGTTGCTAGTTCTTTTTTCCGGCTCTGATTTAGCTTGTTTGTTTTTGCCGACTCATCTCCTCATATTTATGTAGATGGCTGTTCAGTAGATGCATTTGATGCTTCGATTCATCAATCTTCTAAAAACGGGCCAGTATCTAATAATAGAGCAAAGAGGAAGAAACTATCGCTCGATGATGTTGGTGGTGCTGTTTTCAGAGCCTCGTCCGCTCTGGGCATTTCGGACGGCGGCGCAAAGGGAAAGAGAAGCGAAAGGGACAGAGATAGAGATGCGTCGGCTAGAAATAATAATGTTGCCAAGGCTGGACGGCCGTCGATGGCTGGATCTAAGGGCGAGCGCAAAGCTAAGTCGAAGCCCGTCCAGAATACAGCAAATGGGTTTGTTGCTAGTGCTAGTGGTGGTTCTGGTGAATCGGCAAATAGTAGTGGTGGCAATAGGAGAAAGGATGTTAGATTTATGTCTTCGGGTTCTGGTAACGTTGTACCTCTGTCGGAAATGAAGGAATCTGTGGAGTTTGCTAGTTTACCACTGAACGAGATGGACGGTATAGATGAGCTGGGGGTAGATTCGGAGATTGGTGAACCGCAGGATCTGAATGCGTGGTTTAATTTCGATGTGGATGGATTACAGGATCATGATTCGGTCGGGCTTGAGATACCTATGGATGACCTGGCAGAGTTGAACATGTTTTGATTGATGGCAACCGCTTCTTGTACAGCTTGTGGATTATTATTAACTGGCAATAGAAGAGTGTTTTTCGTGTTTTTCCTCGGGAGAGATGGAGGATTGGTTGGGTTGCACTGTTATGGCAAGAATTGCTGTTGTAAGCTTGTAATTATGCACTGTTTGTTATAAACTCTGGAAAAATGTTTCAGAATATCCTTGTAATTGATGCATGTTAAAACAGTGGTCAATTGGCATAAGCAACAAAAGTATGCTATGCCATCTTTATTGAATCCTTGAATTGTTCTAGGGATTATGTATAGTTAGTTATGTTGGACAAAACATTTCTTGGCCTATTTAAATATGTGGTGCACAAACTATAGGGGGATTGGTCAATATATACGAACATGAGGTATTTTTGCCCATTAGATATTATTATTATTATTATTATTATTATTATTATTATTATTATTTTTTGCTCTACTAACTACAATTTGGATCAATTTGTTAAAAATATCTTTGATATATCCAATCAACTTTCTTTCATTTTCCCACAAGCTTTTGATGTCGATTCTAGTTACCTTATTGTAAATTAATTTGAAATTTTTATCATCATTTTTGTTGCTATTACGAATTCACTTGCAAATTTAAGTCAATCGAAAATCATTTGTCTCGTTGAATTGTCAATCAAAATTACGATTTTCACAGTTTTTCACACTTAAAATCAGAAACTTTTGGCGTCAATTTTTGCCATATTTGACGTTCATTTAACCTGAAATTTTTACCATGGATTGTTATCATTTCTGCGAAATTTCAAGTTAATCGAAGTCAGTTTGTCCTTTGAATTGTTAATCAAAGTTTCAATTTTTACAGTTTTTCACACAGAAAATTAGAAAATTGCTGCGTCGACCTACTCTGATATCCGTTTAACCTAAATATCTTACCATTGACTACTACTATCATTTTGAGTACAAAATCTCAAGTCAATCGAAGTTCGTTTGCTTCATTAAATCGCCAGTAAAAGTTTTGATTTTCACAGTTTTTTCATACAACAAATCAAAATCTTTCATCGTCGATTCCGGCCATTTCTGATGTCCGATTAATCTGAAAATTTTACTGTTAAGTCTATTATCATATTGAGTCTACCTACAAAGTTTCAAGTCAATCGGGATTTGTTTGCCTCATCTAATATCAACAGAACATGCCATAAATTACCACAACAAATAATTCTAAAATTATCGCATACAGTAATATAATCTACCACAATCAATAATACTAAAATTATTGCATACAATAATAAGATTATTACAATTGTCATAAAATTATCACAATCAATAAACACAAAAACATGATTAATGAAATAATTAGATTGACATAAGTAGTAGATCTCAATAATCTAAGATTACCACAAATTATAATAACTGATAATAAACTAGTACTGATACTGATAATATGATTATTACCATATGTATTGATAATAAGATTATTGGTACCGATAGTATAATTACTGTATCACAAGTAAATTGACAAATAATGACAATATATTATTCGCGAAAGTTCATTTATCACCGTTAATACTAAAATAAAATTAAATATTTAGCGATTAAATTGTCTCTACCGATTTAGCGAATAAAGTTTTTCATGAGAGGAAAAAGCTTTTACCGTCATTTTCTCGGGTGGTTCTTTCATTAAGTCTCTCATGTGATTAATCTTGCTTGCTTTTCTTTCTTTTTTTTTTCTTGCCTTTTATTTTTAGGTATATGTCGATGCAAATTTGTGAATTTATGTATTTCTTATTAAGATTATTATCTTTATATCAATAAGATTATGATTGTTGTTATTATATGACCCATTTTGTATTTGATTGTTAAATTAAAGGATGAATGTTGTTGTTTTGTATTTGATTATTTTGATATGTGTTTTTTTATAATACCATAATAAGATTACTGATACTTGGTTAAGATCAGTAATTAAATAACCAGTACTAGTACAGATAATAGTAATGTTGATAATATGTTTACTGGTATTTATAATATGATTAATATCGATGACTATCAATTAAATTACCAGTGCTAGTATTACTAATACAGATAATAGTAATGTTGATAATATGTTTACTGGTATTTATAATATGATTACTATCGATGACTATCGATGATAATAATTTAGTGATATTAATAATATGATTAGTAGTACTGATAATATGATTACTACCGTCGATAATAAAATTATTGTATTAATAATATAATTACTACCTATGCTTAGAAGCTAGCAATCCTCGACGTTATACTTTTGTTTCGAGTGCTAAAAGCCTTTTAAAGTGTTTTCACAAGAATATATAACATGAGAACTATTTAAATACAAATGAATTTTTTTTTTTTAAGTTTTTTTATATATTAACAAACTTTATATTTCAACTAATCAGACAAACTAATGCACCACCACAACGTTATAATACACCTTTCGAAAATGAAATATCATTTTTAATTTCGTGTGAGCCCACGTTGATTCCCAATTTCGAAATTCCTGAATAAAAGCACTACAACTCTCCATCCTTAGGACTACAATAAATCAACTTCAACAAAGTCAATGACCAATACCACATAAATACATATGTCTATTTCAACAAAGATTGAAGTAAAATGAATGCAAAATATATTGAATCATAAAACAAGTACGTATTTTAAGATATTTTTACATAATATTATGATCTTCTCCAATTCGCCATGAAACAGCATCACGATCAAAGAGGGGCAAACTGTCTTAAAATTGGGCTAAAAACCTAAACAGTAAAAAAAGATGGAAAAATATCTATTGGAGCATATTTCAACGCTGTAAGTAAATTTTTAACCATAAATTTACATTTCCCTTGCCATTAGTTTCAACATAGCAGGAGTTAGAGGAAAGGGGTTTCATTTGAGTTGTGGAATTAGTACAAAAACTACCAAGCTTTGGAGCAAACACCCCCAATAAGTTTCAAAATAAAATAAAATTAAAAATTTATATATATATATATATATATATATATATATATATATATATATATATATATATAACATTTGAAGTTTGATTATGAATTATTATTTTTTTTTTGAATGTGAGAGCAATTATGTATTTATTTATTTTGCCCAGATGACAACTTAGACATGCAAGTTGATATCAAAAATGTTTTCCTCAGTTATCTGTGTAAATCCTCAGCAATGAGAGGTTTTCTTGGTATAATGGATAAACTATCGGCACAATGCCATAATCGAACAAGATCCTCTACTGTAACAAACTTAAAGCTCACGTTTGGAAGATGGAGGCCTAGATTGTACTCCTTGTCATCAAACAAGATCATTTTTAGTGTTTTCGTGTAATTCGTGATGGCAGTCTTGGGGTGACCTCTGGCAATTGATACCTATTGCACGGAAATGAATTGCAAACACTTTAGGGATAATTACAAACAGGAAAAAAAAACTTAAATCTTTTAAAATTACAAATATCCTCTTGATGTTTGTAATTACCTTATGAATACCCCCTCTTGAGGGTGAACTTTTGTAAGACAAAAAATATGGCATGGTGGTTTGTAAAGTTTAACAGGAAAATTGGATTTTTATCCCAATATTAAACCAAGCAGTTTTAAAAATCATTTTATCATTCATATAACAGCAAGGATATTTCAATTGTGTTAAAACAAAATTTAGAATTTCATACACAAAACAATAATTTCATCTGATCATGTGTTTCAATAAGTGACAACAAAAAGATACGGGTAAAAACATAAAAAAGTTGCCAGGAGAATCTAAAGATTGTTGGCAGATATCCACATAATAAAGGACTGGGTGAAGACTAACCGAATGATTTTGTCCGAGTTCAATAAGCCAAAACTTCCAATCTTTCAACTCTTTCCCAGCAACTTTGACATATATATCATCCCAATTATTGTGATGAAACTCAACATCATCCAATTTGTACTCTACACCTGTACCAATGGCCTTGACAAAAGCTTCCTTCAGGCACCAATATCTGCATGGACGGAGATTATTGGCATAATGAACTCCAAAAAGATGCCAGATGTCTATTAAGAGAACTTCGAAGTCAACCTGACATTACATATTTTTCCAATTGAGAATTATATTCTATGTTATATTTGAGGCCAAAGAGCATTTAATTTCAAGTTATAAAAAGATGTCAACTGATGAGGATATTTATCTTAGCTTGATGTGAGGCATAGAAAAACAAACTGTGTTTCTTGAAATTTGAAATAAATGATGTTTTATTTCTAATAATGGAAAATAAAAGAATAGAACGTAAAATGTATTGGTGTTGAAAATCTTTAGGGTTAAGAATGGATCACTTAAACAAAAATGGGCATATCAAAAATATATTATTAGATTTTTATATTTATGTAAAAAGGCAAAAACAGATGCTTTCAAATTATGTACAAAGCAGGATTACTATAAAAAGTCGATTATCATAATAAACAAAAAATGAAGATTAACAAACCTGTAAAAAACTTTTAGCATCTCATCAGAAGAGCCAGCATTGAGAATATGATGCCATTCTAAACTAGAGAAGTGTGACGAGAAATTACGTATGAACTTGCCGGCTGATTCATTAACAGGAATAGAATGAGAAACGATATCCAACCCGACCAGACATATAGGTTCGGATGCTATTGCGACATAGTCACCATGATGAGATACATTATAATTGAAGTTTTTAAATCTCAACTTCATGTTATCACATACCTGTCATAGTAAGACTTTTTGTTATTTGCTAACATAATGGAAAATAATCCAAATAAAATTCAATACAAACTTATCCAATAAATTAATGTGAGAAATAGTCCTTTTTTTTTCCTTTTTTTTTTGGAAATGTGAAAAAATGTAGGTGTACCAAAAAGGGTTTGCCCTCAGGCGTCCGCCGGATAATGATGTCATCAAATGGGATATCTAAGACTTGATGCACCAGAGCATACTGCAGCAACCGGCTAACAAGGGCCCGTATCCGATCCTCCAATTTCACAAACCTAATCAATTCAAGGTCCTTAAACTCATTCTCAGTTAAAATTAATTCAAAGCCCACAAACATGATATGCTCACATTAGCTGAAACTCTTAGCGAAATAAAGGATACATATACGCTTAATTGCTTATACATACATATATGCGCCAAAAAAAAGTAACCTGGTGATGGAGGAGTGGTCATGTTGGGGAAGAACGGAGATGGCGGCAGAGAAATGAAGTGATGAAGGTTTCCAGTTAGATATGTCAACCGCCCATCTCTGCACACCTTTTTCCATAACGGAAAATTTGTGACAAGTAGCATAGCAACAATTCTAAAATTGAAACTTGTCAATTTCGTTCAACTAGGTGCAGGAATAACCCTGACTTTTTCTGGGGGACAAATAATTTGTCTAAATGACCTTTGACCAAGATTTCTTGCATAAAGATTTCAAGAATAAATGTGCAGAAGAATGTTTCGGGGAAAAGGGCCAAATTGCCCTCGAGACTTTTATTTAATAGAAAAGATGAGAAAATGGTGTTAAAACCCCATAACCTTTTATAAATTTACAATTTACTCCTAAAATATATTTTATTTTATTATTTTTCACTCAGGTGTTGTGTTATCCTCAAAATGGTATTAGAGCCTAGGTTTATTAAGAATTTATACGAAAATTTATTATAATCATGTAATTAACCTTTGGTGAGAAGATTTATATCTGAAAATGGATTCGAACGAGTGTTCGAGATGTATTTATTTTAGACGATATTTTTAAATTTTGAAAATACACGAATTGGACCACAAAGAGAAAGTAGCATATTGGGACAACCAATATGTTGAACAAGGTCTCGCCGGAGATAGGAAAACCTTGAGACAATGCGAGAAACAAAAGGCGTATCATCTGAGTTACCTTTGGGTAAACCAGATGTTAAAGACGAATCTATTGAACCATAGGGATGCCGCTCATGAATCCCATCAATAGATCCAATTGCAGCGAGGTGATACCCGATTCTCCTAAGAATCTCAAAGATCTTAGAGAAATCTAAAGAATGGTGCAAGACATTGACCACCATCAACAACGAACCCAAGTGCAGGTGAAAGAAATATTGGAACATCAAAAGGAAACACGAGAGATCCCAATTGATGTTCAGAAAAGCCAAGCCTAGTACATCCGAAGGAAGATGACGTATAACCTTTGTAACGAAATCCCTTCCACACCAAAAGGGGAAACCAATTGAGGTTATAAGATAACCGACGGAAGAAGAGAAGATGATGGCAATAATCAAGGGAACCCCATTACAACGCAAAAAGTAATGGAGAAGATCAATGTTGAAGATCTATACGACCTTATCGAATCCTTCACAGGATTAGGTATTGTAGATCTAAAATGAACTCAGGAGATTCTTTGGCCTTAGTACCAAGAAGTTCTCCTACACCATCACTAACGAGTTTTAATCAAGGCGAAAGTACGTCTTCACATGAATCAGTACTAAATGCACCAATGCCACATGTCGGGGATCTCATCATAAAAGGAGATCCCATGGACATAGTGGGTACCAGGTAATATTTCCGAAGGTCCAACATTCTCAACACACCATACGGGAAGTCTCAACTTGATCCTATACATCCATATGGGTTAATGTTAAATCTGGATGTCCCAGATTTTAAAATTCGAGAAATACTGATAGATGATTGGGCATCTGCAATGTGAATCGCAGTCGGAACTCTCGGCTAGAGAAGGAAGGGTTCATTTTACTCCTTGAAATGAGCCTTGAAGGATCTGTAAAGATCGTATGGGATTTAACAGGAGCAGATATAGAAATGGAGGTTATATCTAGTGAATCATTGAAAGAAATCGTTGATAATATGGCTAAATTGTTCAAAATCCATTTTATCGGTACAAGATATTTCGAGGGAATGAAAGATGAAAAACAGAAAAAAAAAATATTGACAAGCCTTGCCTCGAGCTACGAGATATTTGTCACGTGGACAAATATATCCAATTGTTCACTGAATACTGATGGAAATCCAAGGTGAATGATGGAGATGCGGCGCAACTTTTCTTCGTAAAAATACTAAGTCCGTGGAGAGAAATGTTGATCCAAGAATACAAGTCGACGACCGACATGGATACGGTTGCTAAAAGGATGTCATTCCTAAAATTCAAGTCAGCGGAATTGTGCCACCAGGCAGCACTTCACAAAAATCACAAGAGACTAAGAGGAATTAGTAAATAAGTTCCTCTATGTTGTGACATTCCAACAGTTGTTGGAGGTCAACCACAGAGATATATGCGGAAGAAAGAAGGAAGTCACCTTTATGCTCGAAGAAACAAGAAAAGGTTTCCATGGAAACCAAGAAGGTTCTGGTCAAAGCAAAAGGCCAGAAACTATAAATCAGGACAAATGACGGAGTCAAGCTGAAATTGGGTCTCGTTCCCAAGCCAAGGAAGCACCAGTAGGACGCCAACAAAGAGAACTTTCAAGCGATCTCACACTAGAGCTAATGAAAGTCTTAAAGATTGCAACTGTTGGACATGCGGAGTTAAAGGGCATATTTCTACAGATTGCCCAGAGAATAAAAAAAGAGAAGTTAGACAGTTCGAGAGAACTCAAGAGTTCGAAGAAGCTGTCTATTACCAAAATCTGGTACAAGTGTATCAATTTGAGGATATACCCTCAGATGAAAGCATCTATGAAGATGAGATCTACTCTGAAGATGGAAGTGAATCATATTCAGAATCAGAGTGAAGAAGAATTTCTTCAACAAGTGGTTAGGGACGATATGTCAGGATTCCTCGCACATATAATGGTTTCTCATAAGACGCTTATGAGAATAATGAAAGAAGATCCAAAGCTCCAAATGTATGAAGGATTTACAATCGAAGCAATGGAAAAGGTGATGGATAAGTTGAGTTTAATAAATCGAAAAAAAATCATATTATTCATAGAGTTTCCATAGGGGAACTCGCAAAACCCACAAAATATTTGAGAAACCAGATCGAGATGCAACTAATCCCCTACCGAGAAATCCAGGAGATTAAAAGCACACTCAGGAGAGAAATGGTAAATACACTTTTGTGGATCCACATTGGATCCATTCGAGTGATTATAAAATCAACTTTTAAAGAAGGAGTTGATTTGCCATTAAATCTAGCTCTTTGATAAAAGAATCTCAAATCTCAAAGATTCTTGTCTGGGAGCAATCACATGAAACTTATACGTAGGAAAACTGGCATTCAATGTTTACCCAATGATTGCGTATAATTTGACAGATCAAGATTTCAGTAGAGTTCTTACCCTTCATCAAGATTTCAAAAGACCAAACCTTATGACGGAGGGAAACAAACCCTACTCCATTACGTACAAGTTTCCTATGCACTCTCGAATACTCATCATTTGGAAGTATTCTTGAGAAAAGAGTTCATAGAAATACCAAGGATCTTTGAAGACGTAGCGAAGTCAGTCTTACCAGAGATCATGCAATCTCCAACAATTAGAGAGATTGATATGAGAATTCAAGATCGTCCGATTCTTAATAAAAGTAAGAGTCTCATGATCAAACCAAAGATAATGTTTTTCCAACAAGACAGAATGATAAGTGGACCTCAATGGGAAGGCCTAAGGATTAGCTAAAGCACACGAGCTCCTGAAGTATTCAAAACTAATGGAGAGTTGAAGTGCCCAAAAGGGTGGAGAGGTGTAGAAGTAATATTCGACATCACTCAAAAGGATAATATCTTCACTTGTGAGGCATTGTATCACTTGCAACAACCTTCCCTGGGAAGATATCTAGGAATCTTCAAGATTGGAGAAATTAAAACAATCATGGAGGGAAGCGCAAGAAGAATCCCAGAGTAACTAACTCTAGGGATAGGATTTCTCGAGGATCATAAACCTTGGGAAAGTTTAAGAGATGGAATGGAGTTTATAGTGGGTGGGAAAACATATAGAATTAAATGAGTGTTTCAGCCCGGAAAATATTGCCCTGGAACACCTGCTTTCCCTGAAAAAACCATCCTGGCCTGCTCAACTAGATAACACGTTAGAAAGGACCACTAAAAGGATTTCCAGTGGAAACCTCTCCGGTGCTTAAGTCAGTTAAATAGATTTGATATCAGAATATTTTCAGGTAAGAGCGCTCAAAAGTCATGCCTTTTACAGCCGTTGGACTAGTATACTTATAACCCTCATCAGGTGGGGTCTCTCCGAGATCCCAGAAACAAACCCGCGAGTTTCGGGCCGTTACTTAGGACAACCTGACCTAAAAGTTTTCTCACGGAGAACCAGTCTGATTTGTTGCTAACCTCTCCAAATTCTCAACCCGACCTTCTAAAACCTTGTTCAAGGCTTGAGATCAGGTCAGGATAACTCTTACAGGGCTAAGAGCTCGTCTCTTTTCCTTTTCCTATGGCATCAGTTCAGCTCGTCCCAACCAGGTCTATCTTATGCCTTGCCATCAGATCAGGTTGTACAAATCAGTCCCCCCCCCCCCCCCCCGGAATGGTTGGGATGAGCTGTAACGCCTTGTTCCCCACTTTACGATTGAAATCCTCAACACGTCCCCTCAAGTACCGTGTTCTGACACGCATTGAATGCGCAGACCCCATCAAATCCTCTTCCTCAGATCAGGTCGTGTCCTTTAGAGATGACCTGTAACTCCTCGGATTCCATCCCAGTATTTAAAATTCTCAACAGGTCTTATCAAGTAATGTACTCTGACACGCATTAAATGCACAAATCCCGCCAAATCCTCTTTTCTCCTAAAGATTCGTTTTCAAAGTATATCACTTACCTTTCTTAGTGGTTTATTCAACTTCCTCTCTCTGCACTTACTTATTTTCTCAAGAACTTCTTGCACCTTTCTTTCTCTGATCAAGGTTTTCCTCCTCTTAGAACTAGGTATTTTCTCACTTTCCTGCAAATTTTTAATTATGTCTACTTCTGCCTCTTCCACTTCTTCGTCTTCCGTTAATTTATCATCTTCCCTTAATTTATTCTCTTATACGAAGCCATCGGTGGCCGCTTCCGGTTGACAGCACCATCCTCCTCCCGGTGATAACTGGGATAATATTATCTCCACCATTAGTAATCAGACCCTACAAGAAATACGATCCAAATTCCTTATTTCTGATGAATTCTACTTCATTAACCCAGATTCCGGCGAGAGAGACTCTCGACCTCCCAGGATAACCTGAATTTTCTTGTCGACCAGTTTCGGCAGGGTTGAGCCCTCCCCGTCGATCCTTTCATTTTGGTGGTGTCGCGGATGTACCGGATTACGGTACATCAATTCGTGCCCAATGCTTTTTAAGATTATGGTAGGGTTCCACCTGACGGGACCAATTCTCCGGGCTCATACCCACGACCCAGTTGTTTTACTCTTTATTCCAGGTCAAGAGCTCTTCTGTCGGCTTCTTCTATCTATCTGCTAGAACTGACGTTCGATTCTTGATCGGAGTTCCCTCCTCCAATAAAAACTTGGAGGAAGAAATTCTTTTTTATCCACTGCTCGGGTGACTGGGGGCTTTTTCCCGGGCCCATTAACACTCTTCCAGCCTAGGCTCAGTTGTCTAGGGGGGACCGACCTCCCACCTTGGGAAAAACCATCCATGCCCTTAACTAAGATGTCTTTCATTTGACAAAACTCCTCACTCCTAATATCCTGAGCTTCTTCAATTCCCGAAGAGAAAGCGGCCCTATTCCTCGCGAGATCGGTATACCTGCGAAGACAACCAACACTTCCTCTTTTAATATATGTTTTCTGTACTTAGGGATTTCTCAGGCGTTATTCATCTCTCTCTCTCTCTCTTTTTAACTTATCCTTTTGGCTAATTTTCTTTTCAGTCACGATGATGAAAAAAAGGATGGCCGCGAGTCCTCAAGGGAGCCACCCCAGCACCCAGAAGAGCCCCCTTGGCAAAGCCTGTCAGGGCTTCCATGTCCACCGAGCCCGAGGTGGTGGCCAGCCCGGAGAGACTGGAGGGGCCAGCTAGGCCATGGGGAGCGACCCAGCCAGAGGTGATGATTAGTCCTGCTGTCGACCTGACCACCCAGTCCACCTCGAAAGATGAGCATGCTCTAGCATCGTGTAAGCGTGCTCGCTCGGTCCAAAAAGGTGGGCCCCTTGAAGTGTAATTTTTTTTAGTTGTTTTGAAATAAAAGTGAGTTCATGGCTCGGTATTATCGGAAATCGATTCAATCGGTGAATCAAAGTGTTTGTAGCTTGAAGGAATAAAAGGAAAATGCAAATAAAGCAATTAAATTAGCTAAACTAAACTAGGAAATGAAATTGCAAGTTGGTCGGATTCCTTGTCGTATGCCTCGAAATGAAAATGCAAAGCAATAATGAAATAAGCAAGAACACGCAATGTTTCACCAAGTACAAGCATGAAGGCTCAAGGTAAAATCATGCTCGCATGAACATAAAAAACTTGAATAATGCAAATTGACAAAAATTGAAAGCGTGAATGGATAAAGCAATGATAATTGACGTCAAAGTTTAAAACTTTACGAGAAATAACAAGCAACAAAGCATAGATCTAAGATTTAGCATGAAACAATGCATGAAAATAAAATTCTAAATAAAGCATATGAAATACTTAAAATAATAATGATCAAGGACTCGATTTGTGATCTAGACGTGTCACTCATCTAAATTCCATGGACGATTCATAAGATCAAGCAAGAAATCAAAGAGCTAAAGCAAAAAGGCATAAAATTGAAGAGCATGCATGAAATTGAAGAACAAAGCATGAAAATAAAAGAAAGCTTACTTGAATTAAAGAGAGTAACAAGCTTGAATTAAATTGCATCAAAAATAAAAACCCAAGGGAGTACTTGAATTCTTCTTAGGCTTACAAACCCAAGGAATTGCTTCAAGTTAAATCTAAGAACTAGAGAGAGAATTTTATCCTAACCCATGCAAGAGTTGGGTAAAATGTGAGATATTTACAAAAACGAGAGTTGTGTGCTATTTATACTAGGTTTAAATTGGTTTAAATGGACCAAAATAGCCTTAGAGGCATGAAATTCTCGGGTTTGACCCGAAACTGCATCTTGGCTTGAGGTTTTGGCACGAATTTAGGCAAGCTTGGGCGTGGAAATAGGCTTGGAGCTGGGCGCCACTCTGGGTAAGCCTGGGCGCCACTCTGGGCAGCATTCTAGGCGCCATTCTGGGCGTTGATAGGCGCGAAGTTAGGCTGCATTTTGGGCAAGAAGCTAGGCGCCATTCTGAGCAAGGATCTAAGCGCCATTACGAGCAAGGAGCTAGGCGTTTAGGCAAGAGTGGGCGCTGCGTAGGCGTGAAAATAGGCAATCCTTGGCAAGGCTAGGCCACCATTCCAGAATGTTTGCCATTTTGGAGCATCTTGCCACCTATTTAGGCATGCAAATAGGCAAGGCTAGGCTTGAGTTTTGGCCTCCATGCCTTAACTTGAACTCAAATCATTAAGCCACGATAAATCTATTCAAATATATAAAATAAAAATGACTTGGGTGTGTAATGTTGTTATAAATAAATAGACTAATATGACACAAAATAAAATATGATAAAAATCACTTAATATTATGTCACGACTCTTTAGAAAGAAAAAGATTGTGGTTAAATAGGAGTTAAGAGGTTTTGAAATTAAAATATTTTAAGTTGTGACACGATAAAAAATTTTAAATAAAAAACTCAAATTATTACTTCAATTAAAATATAAATTACTTTTGGGGTGTTACAATCCACCCACCTTAAAATATTTTCGTCCTCGAAAATCAATGGACGTGAAAAAATTTATAAATTAAAATTTTCTTTTAATACTTTGCTCACAAATTGTATGGAAGAAAAAAAAAATAAAAACAATAAATGTAATGATTTTTCTTTTGTTTTTTTTCGCAGATTGAGTTTTTTTATAAGAATCATAAATGACTGGTGAAGGCATGAAATGATTTAATCTATTTTGACTGATAAATCGGATTTTGAATCATGGTTGTCGGATTTTAATATCATGTGATTGACATGGAACAGGTTTCACAGATCTGGGAGTTGTAATGGCCCGACGCTGAGTTCTATCTTCTAGATGAAATTCGATAGCCTTCTCTCTTTCTTCTCCTTTTGCCTTCTTTGCTTCCATTCCCATTGGTTGTTGATTGTTTGATTATGAATTTATTTCCATTTGGATAATGATTATTGGGTGAGTTTTGTTTGAAAGAACTTGTTACTTGACATGAGTCGAACATAATTATAAAAGAATAAAAAAAATATTATCTCAAGTAGCTCACGAAGAATAATTGTTGGCAGCAATTATAGGAGGAACAAGTATTGAAAAGTAGGAACTGAAGATGAGGTAAATGACAAAATACGTTCTTGGTGAACAATAAGTGAAATGTATAGAGATAGGTGTTACTATTGAGATTGAAGAATTAATGATATGAATTGCCATGCAATTGATTTGCTATAAGGACGTGTTAATGTTTATTAAAAACATTGATGCATATGAACTTGATAATTTTGTAAATAATTAATTTGTGACTTATTTGAAAAGTTTTAAAAAAATATATAGCTTAACGTGACCTTTGCGTTAAAATAAAAGAAAACTAAAATAGTCACATTACATGTCTTGGACTTCAAACGAGTTGAAATAGTAACATTAAATATATTGGGTTTCAAATGAGTTGAAATAATCATTCGTATTTGACTAAATAAAATAATAAAGTGGAAATGAAAAGACCATTTTTTTTCTCATGAGCTATTATATTAATAACAAAGGTTGGTATATATAATTACTTGAGAATATTCATTTTTTTTTAAAAAGACCTTGGTTATATTTAAAATATGACGTGGGCTCTCAAAAGGTATTTGACGTAGTAAAATAAAAGTTTAAAAAAGTTCAACACCTCAAACCAAGGTATAAAGAGATGGAAAATCACGAGTGTTATAAACCACTCACCTTTTGAAGTATTTCATTCTCTAAATAAAATCTTGCATGAATAGTAAAATATAAATCATGTGAAAGAAATTTCTGTGTGATCATGACATGCAAATGTGGGTTTTGAGATTATGCACCCATGGCATAAAAATATGAATTTTTAAAATAGTCTACCCTTAACATGAAAAATATGAATTTTGAAATGATGCCCTTAACATGAGATCTTGGATCTTGTAATGTAACATAACATGAAACTGTAATTTTGGTGATAATGGTTCATGACCCACATTAAACTAGAATATCAAATGTGCCACTTTATAAACATAATACATAATTTGTAGAAGTCAAACAAACAATGCACTACATTTGTAAAGATATGAATTTGTGAAATATGTATAATGAAGTTATCGATTCATGAAATGAGGTAATGTAATGAATTATGTATACCTTGGGGTAACCGGCGAGATATGACGAAGGTGGATTGTAATAGTATTATATATATTTTTTTAAATCTTGCAAAACAAAAAACGAACGAGTCTACAGAAATGAGCTCGCTCTGATACCACTCTGTAACGCCCTGATTTTGATAGAACAAAAATAGCATTTGTATTTTAAAATAAATAATGTAGACTTGGCGTTACGTACATGTCTAATTGTAAAATCAAAAAAAAAAAAAAAAAGAAGAGAATTTTATAAAATCTTGAGTTACGCAGCGGAAATAGTAATAAGAAAATAATATAATTTCTATTAGTTTTAAATTGATAGTTTAAGGTAGAATCGTCTCGGGCTTAAGTTTCTTTGCAACGACCCAATTTACTATTCAAAAATAATTTTAAAGGAAAACACCTAATAATCATAACTTCTAGGCCCCCTTTTTAAAATGAAACTTTTAGGCCTCATTTCAAAAATAAATAAATAACCCAAAAGTAGGCTATAAATAGAGTTGCTCAAAGTATAAATTCATATCACTTAAAAACACAAGTAGGGATATCAACATTTATAAATTGCCGCTACGCTTTCGCTGTGCTACTTTGATATATACCCTTTTAAAATAAAACGCAAACAATGATAAAGAGAATTAAGTATAATTCGAACCAAAAATGTCGAACTAGAAGTCAAATCGGCATATTTAAATTATTGAAATTATACTTAGTGAATCATCCACCTCCAACGTCACTCGTCGCTTGGTCTCCTCAACCTGAAATTGTTAATGATAGGGTGAGCTTTCCACTAGCTCAGTAGATAGAACGACATATCTCATGTAAATCATATACCTCAAAAATAGCACATTGAACCATATAATTCATAGAATAGCATGTTGAAAGAAACATAGACATTGACTGCAGTTAGAAATGCGATAACAACTTGTACGGCTACCGGTTCTAATTCATAGATTTTAGAAGAACGTCGACTTTGACTGCTCAGCTAGAAACGCAATGACAACTTGTACGGCCATCGGTTCTAATTCATGATTGGTTTTAGAAATTACTTTGACTACAGCTAAAACGCGATGACAACTTGTATGGTCGCCGATTTTAATTCGTGGATAGCACATTGGGAATGACCCTTAGCTATATAAGTCGGTTTTAGAAATAAGTCGTACTCGAGAATACATGACACACATTGCACAAAATTGAGAAATAAAATTTAGCATAAGATAAGTCGGTGGTTCCTACCTCGTAATTTGAATGCAATGAATTTTGATGAATGTCATGAATGAATGCTAAGTCATCTTCGATTCTTTGCCTACATAACAAAATAAAAACATTCTAATGTGACTTTTGGATATTTGAACTTGGATAGTTGAAGTCAACAATAATTGGAATAAAATTGAATTAGAATTTAATTGACAATCATCATCATCGTCAACTTGGAAATTAGGGGTTAAATGGTAAAATAAATAAAATTAAGGGGTAGATCTACAATTACCTTTAAATTATGGAACAAATTGGCTGAATTGAAATTTCACAAATTCGAGAGACTGAAATTGGAGTTTTGGGTGAACTGTGGGTTATATTGGGGTTCTTGATAAAATGAGGGCTAAATTGAAAAGTGATAAAAGCCAGTGGGGTCAATTGGTAATTTCTAGAAACTTGCTGGGTATAAACGGCAGAACCCAACCCTTATGGTTGAACCCCGTCTGTCCTCTTTCTCCTTCCTCTTCAGAAAATCAGAGATTAACGCCGGCTCTTCCTCCTTCAATCGTCGGCGGCAGCAACCCATAGCAGCCTCAAGCGGCGGTTTCCGGAGATTACGTGTAGCGGCATATAGTGACGCCCCATCCCAGATGTGGCTGGTTTTCCTCCCCAATTCAGAAATGACGCAGCACAGCACCGACGGATTGGCGGCGATGGCGATGGCAAAATCGGGCAGCGGCGTTCAAGTCCCGTCGGTGAAACCTCCTCCAATTTCCAGAATTCGGCCAGTCAATCTCCCTCTCCTTCAATTTTGACTGGACCGTAACGGTGGGGCTCGGCGAAATGGGCGGCGGCATTCGGCAGGTGAGGCGACTCGGCTGGTTTCTCGTGGGGCCTCTGGGTGGCGATTTTGAATCGGAGGGTGCTGAGCGGACATGGGCGTGGTTGGATGCTGTCGTGGCTGGGTTTTGGATTTTGGGTCTCGATCGGGTCCGCAACATCTTGGGGTCTTGGTTGTGCAGGCAGGTTCTCGTGGGGTTGGTGTCGGGTCCCGTTCAAGCGGCTGAGGAACGATGGTTGGGGTTGATGTGGATGGAAGGGGTGCAGGTGATGCAAATCTCCTCTCCTTCGACTCGTCAACGAGCAGTGGCTCTCCAACATCAACATGGCAGCTTGATTCAGTGGTGTGTGTGGGATCATCGCCGTTGGGGCTGTCTGAAGGTGGCGAAAGCGCGGTGGACTTTCAGCTACAACGAGCAACGGCCCAGTTCAGCGGCTGGGCTTGGGTCCGATTGTGCGAGTCCCACTCCCCCATCGGCGGCCCGACAAACTAGAGATCAGCAACGACAGTGGTAGGTGTGGTGACAGCAACTGGCAAGGGCAGACGGAGATGGTGACTGAATCGGAGGCGATCGGACCGTGGATGATTCAACAATTCAAGGCTGATGGTGGTGGAGCTCTGGGATTTGACGTCGTGGCGGGTGCGGTCTTGCTCTGACTGTGGTCGGCGTGGTGGGGTGCTACCATGGCTGTTAGACGGCCAAAACCATCTGAAAGCGGCACGGTTTGATTCTGGTGCTGGGGCATCCTCGTGGCGGTTCGGGTTTTGGTCGTGGAGTTTATGGCGTCGGTTGGTGCGGCTTGGTTTTTCAGCAGTGGCTCCGACAACGGCAAACGGGTGGTGACAGGAAATTGGCGTTCGGTCGGGCATGGTGGCGGTGTCGATTTTAGCCAGATGATGACTTGAATTTGGCAGGCAGTTGGGCTTCGGCCATGATTTGGTTCGCGATGGATACAATTAGGAATCGGTGGCCTATTGGGTTTCGATGGCTGCTGGAACTGGGACTATACGGTAGCGATGGGATTGGTTGTCGGTTTTGAATGGGTTGCCGATGGTAAAGAAATTTTATTTGAAATATTTTAGGAAGAACTATTTTTGTAATTGTTTGCTGTCGTGTGTGCAGGGAATGAGTTTTGAGTGTCCTGTGATTTTCATAAGCTTGGTTAAAAGGTACAAGAGTGATTTGAGATAATTTTATTGAATCATGGATCAAAAGAACGTGTATATAATGTTGCTTGAGATTAGGGGAGTGATTTGAGGGGTTATTGTGATCTGATTTAGGAAAGAGAAGCACATTATTTGCTAAATGAATGTGGACGTGGGAATGGACAATGATCAAGAAGATGAATGTGGAAGAATGGGATGGTAAGAGATGATGTACGTAATTGAATTTTAGTATGACCTTTAAATTTGTAATGTGCAAAGTACAATGGGCTAAGATTAGAGAATAAAATACTTTAACAATAATCTTAATGATCTTTGGCCCAATAAATAAATTAAAATATAATTTAGATTTTGAAAAAGGGACATATTTAAATATAGGTTTGATTAAAATATATGGAAAATGACTCAACATGATTTAAGTCTTAAAATCTATTCAAATCTATAAAATAAAAATGAATTGGACATGTAATGTTGTTATAAATAAATAGACTAATATGACACAAAATAAAATATGATAAAAATTACTTAATATTATGTCACGACTCTTTAGAAAGAAAAATTGTGGTTAAATAGGAGTTAAGAGGTTTTGAGATTAAAATATTTTAAGTTGTGATACGATAAAAAAATATAAATAAAAACCCCAAATTATTACTTCAATTAAAATATAAATAACTTTTGGGGTGTTACATCTTTAATTTATTCATTTAATTGAAGTTTTAAACCCTATTGAAAATTAAATCCAGAACTTAAAAGTTATATGTAGCACTGTTAAATAGGTCAGTCCGCTTCGACTCGCCCTAGACTGTCCCAAAATGGGACAAGGGGCGGCCTTGCCCTTTTTTTTCACGGCCCGCGATTGAAGGCCCGTGGGCCAACGGGCTATCCTACGAGCTGGTCATTTATTTTATATTTATTATTTATAAAATTTTATTTTTATGTTAAAAATTAAAAAAAATATAAATAAAACTACTATAACATTTAAAATTTTCTAATGGACAGACATGAAATAAAAGAATACAAATATATTTTCAACCAATATCAATTGTAATTAAAATTTTATAATAAAATTAAAAATTAAAGAAATAATAATGATAATAATAATAATTAAAAAAATAGGTCAGCCCACTCCGGCCCGCAAAAACTCACGAGTTTAACGGGGCGGGTAAGTCTGTGATTAAACGAGCCTCGGAAATGAAAGCTCAGATACATCCATTTTGACACAATAATATATTAATATTGCATACAATAATAGATTTGTCGAGTTCAAACTACTAAGGCCTCGTTTGATACTCCTGATGGGATAGGATTAGGCCAGATAAGGCCATTTATCCTATGAAATCTACTGTTAGGTTTGTGAGACTGAAGCCCGTGATGAGAAATCCCGACCCGGCTATATCCCATGAAAATCATATTGTTGTGTCCCGTTTTCGACCCTGGGATAGATTATCACGCCTTTAATCCCACTTGAGCAATGATCCAAATACCCCCAGTTGCCACGTAGAAGGACTGGACTGCCCTCACATCCAATGATATTTACGATGCCACCACCATAAATTCCAATAACGAGGATGGAGTCTTAATCCCGCTGAGACGCCGCAATCTAGTGGCAATTGAACTTTCTGATATCTCTACACTCGTAATTTACAGGAGAAACGGTAGCTTCTCGGTTTCAGGCAGTTAGGGTTTGAACACTGTGAAGGGGCCAGGTAATTGCGTAGCCACGTTTTCTAGATCTGCTTGTTCTCCGTCGATTGCTCTAGTAAAAGTATTTAATCTAAAACCGTTCGTATTTCTGTTTATTTGAATTAGGAGTTTCCAATCAGTTGGTGGTCAGTGCCTCGAGAATTCTCTTATCGGCGACCACTCGCCTTTTCAAGTAAGATTGCTGAATCCCTGTTGAGTAGTTCGGTATTACCATTGTTCTCATTATATCCTGGTGCTTGTTGAGTGTGGTGAGACTGAATGTTGGAACATGTTTTTAGATATGTTTGTGTCAACTCATTGTTAATGTTATGTTTTTGTACCTATATCAGCAATGTTGTTCTGTGCTAATAAAAAAAAATCACACAAAAAATAAACAGTGAAGAATACAAACAGAAAGGTCATCCGTTGTTACTTTCTAAGGGTATGGTAGAGGCGCTTGAGAAGGTGGGAAGTCCTTGTCCGGCAGTCTTATCTCTCATCGTGTGCCACTTTTTTATCTTCCTCTGTGAGTCCAAATTTGTTCACCCTCTTTAACGAGGGTGAACAGAACCCTCTGTCAATTTGAAAGGGGTGTGAGTCCAGCTCTCCTTTTTTTTTTTTTCTTTTTTGCTTTCCTTCATTTCTTTTATTCCCTTCTTTCCTTTTTCCTTTTCCAGTTCTTCTCTATGATTCTCATTTTCTAATTTCTACGTTTTTTTTAATTTCAAATCAATTCAGTTCGTTTGAATTATTCTACTTCAAAATTTTAATAAAAAATAAAGAAGGGAAGAAATATTTCGTTTGAATTATCTCTGTAACTATAAAAAATATTTTTTTATATTTATCTTTCAATAACTCACATGTAATACACCTGTTTTAAATGAATAATTAACTAAAATATAAAATACATATTTAATATTACACACTTATTACTTATCTAGAGAGTACTTGAGTTGAGTCAGGTCAGTACAATTAGTTAGAATTTTCCAACTAAATTAAGAAGAACCTCATACTCATCTATTAAATAAAACTAAGGAGTACAACATAAAATTATTAGATCATAATAAGAATTAATCATGGTAAGAGTTAACAAAACTCAAAATATTGATAAAAAGCTGATTTAGAGATTAAAATATAAACACACTTTTTTTATTACAATATTTTCTGATATTATACTATATTTTTTGATAATTTAATCATAAAATTGTTGATCTCCATGAGACTCACTCTAGAATTAAATGTTAATTGATAATAATTATATTTTTCTTTTATTAGAAAAAATCATATTATTTCTGAGTAGAAAAATTCAAAAGAATTACATTGATTTGGAAATAAAAAGAAACGGAGGAAAGAAAAATGGAAATTGGAAAAGGAGAAGCAGGTAAACGGAAATTGGAAAAGGAAAAAGAAAGAAGTGAAGGAAAAAAAAGAGAGAGAGAGAGAGATTTGGACCCCACTTATTGTTTAATTTGAGGGAGGGTTATGTTCACCCTCATCAAAGAGGGTGAACAAATCTGGACTCTCCTTCTGTAGTACACGTTCGATTGCTTCAGTTTTGTGATTACATCTAAATGGTAGTGTTTGCGATATGTCACCTTTTATTTTATCACATATAATGGCATGATAAAATTGCAAAATATTTGCGGTCTATTATATACGTGCAAGTGTCTTGGTAAATGGTATTGTGTCGAAAGAAGTAGGGCATTATCTAAAAGATAATCAATATTGGTTAAACATGCTCGAAATATTTGTCATGTGATGATGGGTATTGCAATTTCAGACGGTTGTCCGATGAATTGCGCTGAATCAGATATTGCAATGGTTGTGATTGTTGAAGTGCTCACTAAGTTGACAAAAAAAAATGTTGATGGTATATTTTTACCAAAAATTTGTTATGGGACGTCGTCGTAAGCGTCGTTGCTCAGACCTTGTACATCCACTCTATTGGTAGGTAGATAGACTTCCTGCTCAAATTAAGCACATGTCCAATCTTATTGACATGAATGATACGTGTCTTGAACAATTAAGAATGGATAGAGATGCATTCGGGCGGTTGTGTTATTTATTGGAGCATAGGGGTAGCCTTCTCCAATCACAGAATGTCATGGTTAGCGAACAAGTAGTGCTGTTTTTAAGTGTTTTGGGTCATCAGAAAAAAATGTGACTATGAAATTTAATTTCATAAGATCGGGACACACTGTTAGTATTTACTTTAACTGTGTTCTGGACGCTATTCTTAGATTGTACCCGGTTTTAGTTGTTGAACCCACTGCAATCAATGACTCATGTAAAGATAGTAGCTGGAAATGGTTTAAGTTAACAATAGAAATCCAACTCCAAAGCACTATTCAAATTAATTGGTAGACAGGGACATTTTTGCATTCCTTCTCCTTTCCGTATTCGTAGGGTTGTTTAGGAGCATTGGATGGGAAATATATTGAAGTACGTGTGCCATTATGCGAAAAGGCACGCTACTGAAATTGTAAGGGTGACACCTCTGTAAATGTGATGGGCGTCTGCGATAAGACCTTGAGGTATAGTTTATATTGACTGGTTGGGAGGGTTCCGCCGCAGATAGTCGTGTATTACGTGATGCGGTCACTAGACCTAATGGAATACAAGTACCTACCGTTAAATCACTAAAATGTGCTTTCGGTTTTATCATTATTCAATTGCATAGGCTCATTAGTGTAAACGATACACTGAGTGGCAATAACTGTGAGCTCAACGCAAACAAACCTACACACACTTGTAATAAAACGCGCTGAAATCTAAAGCACCGTATGAAGATTTGGAATTCATATCACAGAATGGAAGAACTAAAAAAATGTATAAATCTACTTACCCTCACAATCCTCAAATATGGTGAAAACACAAACGTGAATCCCCGAATTGGGTCCAATCTGGTAAACAAGAAAATCTACCCTCCCGATCCTCACGGTTGTTCTAGAATTCGATTTTCAAACACAATCTATTCAATTTATCTTAGTGGGTCCACACAATTAAATCAAGACCAAAATATTATAGGATTCACATCAGGATCTGGGCATAACTTCATTGTATTCGCAAAATTATATATGTATATATACGACATAAGAAGGAGGAGAGCAGAGGATACCTCGAAGGGGATTTCCCATTTGATGTTGCTTGGATCTGTTGGACAAAGCCTGGATTTTCAGTCAATCGTGTACGGTTTAATTCGGATTGGGTTTACATATGAACAGGGGATTCGTACAAATGTGGAAACCACTCCTCACGCCTTTCTGTAAGCAATAGGTGCGAGGGGCATTTGTCAATTATAATGGTAACCCACAAAATCACAAGAAACAAGCGCAAGATAAGATAATTTAGTCGTGGTTGATTTGGGGTCCAATCACAAGCACCAAACAAGCTACAAATACTATCGTAACAGTGTTATCCTAACCTGTGTGACTAATTAGTGCTATCCCATCACGACTATCAAACGAGGCCTAAGTGCAACCGGAAATAAATATCACTTATTTTAATCAATGGAGCATCGTTAGACTCATTAATTTAAAGAGTATTTTTAAGTTTAAAAAGTGCAAGTTTGAACACATGGTGATGTGCACGAAAGTTTTTTAGATACCAAGAGTAGGATTACGGTACCTTTTCAGCAATAGGGTTAGAAGAAATACGATGAATGTGTTAAAAGAGTGAGATTAGATTAGAACTTATCCCGTATTTATAGGTTGCAGGATAGTTGCCCTAATTAATTTTTTTTTCACTCGTCAATAAATTTTATTATTGTTTTCTTCTTCTTTTTTTTTTTGGTTATTATTATTTTGAATTTAATATTTTTTATTTTTGTTGATTTTTTTTTATTATTAAATTATTATTGTGTTTATATTATTATCATGGTGCAATAATTCATCTATATCTATAATGTTTATTCTAACATTCGTAGTATGCATTCTAATAGGATATATCAAAAACATTTACATTTGAATTGAAATTGAAAAAAAAAAACTATTAAGTTTTTTAGTTGAGTCAGTAAAACTTGATCTATTATATCAAATAATGTGATTCAAAGTTTTTATTTTAACAAAAATCACCATTGAAGCTTAACAAAATTACAAAAGAAAATATATCTAACTTTGATAATAACACATTTTGATACCATAGGTATAGGAAAACAAAAATATTATAACGAAAGATTAACCAGTTTTATTAATCACACATAAATGTCACTTTTCCTGTTTCAGTATTTCTATCTTTGATAAGTCAAATGAACTCTATTAGACAAAATTTGTTCATGTCTATACTAATCCGACTGAGTGGCTGAAATAATCGAACAACCACTATGAAATAATTCAGCAAGATGCGCTTGAAAAGAAGATTGTGCGTAGGGATGGCAATGGGGCAGGTGGGGGCGAGTACGCCTGCCCCCGTCCCTGTTTGAAAAGGTTATCCCCATCCCCACCCCTATGTTATGATGATGTGCTTGGAGGATATTGGAGCTGGCAAAATCGAGGAGAAGAGGACAGAGGGTGGTCAAATTGGGAATAAAAATGCGATCTTTGTTTCTGTGAGTAAAAGAGAGGATGAGACCTAAAAGAAAGGAGGAGGAGAAGCGGGTCGGGTTGCTGGATTCAAAGGAGGAGTGCTGGGCTATTGAGCTGTTGGGCCTAATGATAAATAGGTACCGTTGGACTATTGGGCTCCTATCTCATTAATTTATTTAAATGTTACATTAGTTTATCTTATGTTAATGGTCCCCATAAATAGGTAGGATTCATTCGTGGGTGAAGCAAGCAAGAAATTACATTTTATTTACCTACCAACTCTTCCTCTCTAATTTCTCTATCCTTCATCTCATTTTCTTCTTCCGATTACATTTATTTGTCTTCTTAAAATTACATCAAAATTAGAAAAATTACAATAACATAACACCCCACCCCCGCCCCCACCACCACCCAAGAAGGTATATTAGTTGCCGGCCCCCACCCGCAATACCTAATCACCCGCCCCTTTCTGTATACCCGATTCGTACCCCCTTGTACCCGCCCATATTTTATTACTTAAAATATTTAAAAACTTACGGTACTTGATTTTTAGATCTACTTAGATATAAAAAAAAAATTACAAGAAAGTTCAAATAGCATGGCATACATTTAGCCTTTACATTTAAAAATATAAATATTTAAATAATAATATATGCGGGTTTGAAATGAATTTCAAATGAGGACGGGTACCTGACTGCTCGTCGTTGAAGCGTCAAAAATAATATTTATAAAGTCCTCGAAACTAGTAGCAGCGGCAAGCAAGGGTCGATCCCACGAGGAGTGTGGATTAATTTGTGATTTTCTTGTATTTTAATAAACTAAGAAAACGGGGTTAAAGAATATTAACTAATTTAAGAAAACTAAATAATTAAAGAAAATAATTAAAATCAAATAACGAAACAAATATGAAAATAAATAATAATAAAACTTCCAGTCCTAGTTCAGTTTCCACCTTCGTTCAATTCATTTAACCAATTGCAATATAAAATCCACTCATCATATGAAACTAAAAACCCTAAGTAACAATAAGCTCTGCTACTCGAATTTGTCCTTACCATGTATTTAATTAAAACAAGCTCTTTAATTAACTCTAATTAATGAACAACCTAGAATAAGCTCTCTAAATTTAATCCATCAACAGCATTAAGAATCAGGCAAATAGGTTAATCTAAGCAATATCAACAGCATTAAGAATCAGGCAAATAGGTTAATCTAAGCAATAAACTCATAAGTTCGGTTTATTTAACTTATGTTGTGTTACCCCTAATGATACGAGATCATTAGTTGCTTCAGAGAAATCGAAACTACGACAATTATACGAGAAGCAGTTCTCTTTCTAGCAATTGATAACCAAATCCCTAATCTAGGTGGCCAATCCAAATTAAGAATTAAGCAATCATGTCATGAATATAGCAATCATGATATGTAAATAGAATAACACAAGCAATCTCATATGAAGAACGAAATAAATACGCATAAATTAATTAAAACATAATTTCACGAGGGTTTCCACATCCCTAGGACTAGATAAAACAATCACTCACTAATGGAGTTCATGAAATAACATGAAAATAAAGAAATAAACATAGTTGTAAGATAAGAAAGGAGATAAGAAAGCTTAGGGTTTGGATTCTTGGTCTTGGATCGTCAAGCTCTTGATTTTTGGCTCCTTGGAACCCTAGGATTTGTTTCCTAGGCTTTCTAGTCTTATCATGGTGTCATGAAACCCTATGTTTTTGGTGTATTTTCGAATGTGAGGGGTGGGGGTATTTATAGGTGTAGGTGGCTTGGAAAAAGGGTCAAAATTAGGGTTTCCGCCCCTTCTAGGACGTTCAGCACTTTCCATACGAGTTGAGCCCAGAGACGACCCTTCTAAAACGCCCAGAATCAGTAGATGCTGCCAGCCCAACTTTCTATACCGGTTGGGCCCAGCGACAACCCTTCTAGAAGGCCCAAAACTGTCATTTCTTCACCAATTCACTTGTTTTGTGTCTCGTTTCTTCGTGCAACTCCTATGGATCATCCTTCAATATTTAATTCACTAATTTAGCACCTAATTACTTCAAAATAGATCAAAAATACACAATTGGTGCTCGACTACTCATAATAATAATTATGCGAGAAATAAACATATATAAGAATATTAAGCACATAAAAATATAGGAATTGAACCATTAAATAAAGCACAATTTCTCACCTATCAAATTCTCTCAAACTTAAACCTTGCTTGTACTCAAGCAACATTTAGAATTAAAGCATATGACAAACGTAAAATAGTAAGTCACTCAAATTGATCAAATGAACTCATTCAGACTCTAGACACCATTATATTCTTAGAAATCGCAGGTGTTTCATGTATTGACCTAGGTGACCCCAGCAGTTAGGTAACCCCTTTTCATATACGCAGCATCAATGTACTATAATGCCCCCTCGCTAATCGATGGTTCGACTCTATCCATTGTTGGTCACGATCAAATATCTCGTCCTCTCCTATTTATCTATCTATCTATCTATCTATCTATCTATCTATATATATATATTATATATATATATATATATATATATATATATATATATATATATATATATATATATATATATATATATATATATATATATATATATATATATATATTTTTTTTTCAATTGAGGCCGGTCGAAGCCGAACCAAAAGCTAGTGCCACCATGGATTTGTGTGTCAAGTGATGAAGGATGAGGAAGAGACTTGCGTGGCGGAGATGATGTTTTTGGAGGAGACCAATGATCTTCCGTATGTGGTGATAGACGGAACCATCTTTAGCGAAAATCTATGTGAAGCCACCACAAAGTCGGAAAGATCCGGTTAAGCATT
>BMAC01000173.1:1243174-1281754 GCA_014905375.1 Phtheirospermum japonicum
CGCAGCTCCGCACTACCGTTCTTGATTTGACAATGATGATAAGGCGCTGGATAGGAGGATCGTCTTGACTTCATATTTGATTTGTTGAGTTCTCCTCCGCCATGTTTGAGATTTTGGTTGGACTGCGCCACTTGAGTATGTGCATGAAATTGTTGAGCTACTAGCATCTTCGTTTGATTTTCGCCCTTAGAATTTGTTAGCGAATTTCACTTGGTACACGATGGAGGATGAGGTCATTGGCATTCCGGGCACTTTGCGACCTCCCCCGAAATCCCCATGGAATTGAGGGGTACCACATCAAGCCGACGACGTTAAGAAAACGCGCTTGTTTGGAGGCAACCCAATGTTTACATTATTTCTATTTTGATTTTTCATTTTGCAGTTGAAGGGATACAAAGCTTGGTTGATTTGGATGATTGGGCATATTTTGTAAAAAGATCGTCTGGGAACCGAGACCCCCTAGACATTTACCCCGGTGATTTCTTTTCCCTTACTCTTCCCTTATGATTTATTATTTGCTTGTTCTTGCTTTGTGTTCGCTTGAGGACAAGCTAAAGTTTAAGTTTGGGGGAGTGGGTTATTGAGGTTATTATTGAGAATATTGTGCTGAGAATTGATCAATTTTGAAAATTTTGTGATAAATTTCGCGGGATTGAAAAGAAAATGGTAAAATTAATCGCTTAAATTGCTTGGATGAATTATATATCGGTTAAATTTTTAGTCGTCATTTGATTTAGAGGTCAATGGTACGCATGTTAGTACTTTTGTGATTCATATGTGGGGCATCAATTCTAGATTATTGCATTGTTGATGTGTACTTGTGGTTGCCGTACTTAATATGAGTTTGTGTGGGGCCTTGAAGTTGGCGGTTGTGTGAAAATATCTCGTCAGTCGAAACAGAAGTCTAATAAAGTCCGGTTGGGGTATACCGGAATGGTGTTAGTTGAGAAGTAAAATTGAAAAAAAAAAGAAAAAAAGAGAGAATTGAGGTGCCGAAACAGCTGCCTATCCGTGTACCAAGTGAAATTCGCTAACAAATTCTAAGGGCGAAAATCAAACGAAGATGCTAGTAGCTCAACAATTTCATGCACATACTCAAGTGGCGCAGTCCAACCAAAATCTCAAACATGGCGGAGGAGAACTCAACAAATCAAATATGAAGTCAAGACGATCCTCCTATCCAGCGCCTTATCATCATTGTCAAATCAAGAACGGTAGTGCGGAGCTGCGGGCCTCAATTGAAAAAAAAATATATATATATATATATATATATTATATATATATATATATATATATATATATATATATATATATATATATATATATATATATATATATATATAATATATATATATAGATAGATAGATAGATAGATAGATAGATAGATAAATAGGAGAGGACGAGATAAGGCCCAAAACTGTCATTTCTTCACCAATTCACTTGTTTTGTGTCTCGTTTCTTCGTGCAACTCCTATGGATCATCCTTCAATATTTAATTCACTAATTTAGCACCTAATTACTTCAAAATAGATCAAAAATACACAATTGGTGCTCGACTACTCATAATAATAATTATGCGAGAAATAAACATATATAAGAATATTAAGCACATAAAAATATAGGAATTGAACCATTAAATAAAGCACAATTTCTCACCTATCAAATTCTCTCAAACTTAAACCTTGCTTGTACTCAAGCAACATTTAGAATTAAAGCATATGACAAACGTAAAATAGTAAGTCACTCAAATTGATCAAATGAACTCATTCAGACTCTAGACACCATTATATTCTTAGAAATCGCAGGTGTTTCATGTATTGACCTAGGTGACCCCAGCAGTTAGGTAACCCCTTTTCATATACGCAGCATCAATGTACTATAATGCCCCCTCGCTAATCGATGGTTCGACTCTATCCATTGTTGGTCACGATCAAATCTCTCATCCACCTATATATATTTTTTTTTCAATTGAGGACCGCAGCTCCGCACTACCGTTCTTGATTTGACAATGATGATAAGGCGCTGGATAGGAGGATCGTCTTGACTTCATATTTGATTTGTTGAGTTCTCCTCCGCCATGTTTGAGATTTTGGTTGGACTGCGCCACTTGAGTATGTGCATGAAATTGTTGAGCTACTAGCATCTTCGTTTGATTTTCGCCCTTAGAATTTGTTAGCGAATTTCACTTGGTACACGGATAGGCAGCTGTTTCGGCACCTCAATTCTCTCTTTTTTTCTTTTTTTTTTCAATTTTACTTCTCAACTAACACCATTCCGGTATACCCCAACCGGACTTTATTAGACTTCTGTTTCGACTGACGAGATATTTTCACACAACCGCCAACTTCAAGGCCCCACACAAACTCATATTAAGTACGGCAACCACAAGTACACATCAACAATGCAATAATCTAGAATTGATGCCCCACATATGAATCACAAAAGTACTAACATGCGTACCATTGACCTCTAAATCAAATGACGACTAAAAATTTAACCGATATATAATTCATCCAAGCAATTTAAGCGATTAATTTTAACCATTTTCTTTTCAATCCCGCGAAATTTATCACAAAATTTTCAAAATTGATCAATTCTCAGCACAATATTCTCAATAATAACCTCAATAACCCACTCCCCCAAACTTAAACTTTAGCTTGTCCTCAAGCGAACACAAAGCAAGAACAAGCAAATAATAAATCATAAGGGAAGAGTAAGGGAAAAGAAATCACCGGGGTAAATGTCTAGGGGGTCTCGGTTCCAGACGATCTTTTTACAAAATATGCCCAATCATCCAAATCAACCAAGCTTTGTATCCCTTCAACTGCAAAATGAAAATCAAAATAGAAATAATGTAAACATTGGGTTGCCTCCCAACAAGCGCGTTTTCTTAACGTCGTCGGCTTGATGTGGTACCCCTCAATTCCATGGGGATTTCGGGGGAGGTCGCAAAGTGCCCGGAATGCCAATGACCTCATCCTCCATAATGCTTAACCGGATCTTTCCGACTTTGTGGTGGCTTCACATAGATTTTCGCTAAGATGGTTCCGTCTATCACCACATACGGAAGATCATTGGTCTCCTCAAAAACATCATCTCGCACGCAAGTCTCTTCCTCATCCTTCATCACTTGACACACAATCCATGGTGGCACTAGCTTTGGTTCGGCTTCGACCTCGATACGAGAAATGATAGAATAAGGAACATCATTTGTAAGCTCAAGCAGACTATGATCAGCACGTGTCCACCTCGTTTCTTCTTCTTCCATCTCGTATTCGTCCTCCAATTCAAATGTCGGGTCCTCCGCATCATCGATCTTCCCCACGTCTTGCAGCATGATGGCACTCACATTCTCCACGCGTTCCTCAGTTTGAGAAGACAATCATTTATCCAGTTGGCTTATGTGATCCGCCATTTGAATTAATTGAGCTTCGAGCTTCTTGGTGTTCGTCATCATGGCCTCCATCATCTCTATGAGGGCTGGGGACGGTTCTTGTGCTTGGGGATGGTCATCATATTGTCTCGAAAATTTTTGTCCCCTTTGAAAATTTGGAGGGTCCCCCCACCTTGGCTCGTAAGGATCGTAGTTCCCCTCTTGCCATCTTCTAGGCCTCACTCCATAGGCTCCTAATTCGAGATTAGCTCGTAGCGTTGGGCAATCATCGGTGACATGATCGAATGTATGGCACAATCTGCATGGTCGAACCGTAGCCCTCTTAATGATAGTGGACTTCAACTCATCCAACTGAGCTTGCAACGAACCAGTGTCTCCCTCATTTACCGACCTCAATGAATTCTCATGGTAGCCGAATTGTTGAGAATTAGCCGCCATGTTCGAGATCAACTCCCTTGCTGCCGTCGGTGTCCTATCCATGAGTGAGCCTCCGCTTGCCGCATCTATCATGTTTCTATCAGTGAGATAGAGACCTTCATAAAAGTATTGTATTAATAACTCCTCGCCCATTTGATGATGAGGGCAACTAGCGACGAGTCTCTTAAAACACTCCCAATACTCATGCAATGTCTCCCCGGGTCACTGCCTTACTGCACAAATGTCCTTACGCAAGCTCGCCACTCGTGAAGCGGGAAAATATCTTTGCAAAAATGCCCTCTCTAACGCCATGTCACGTGGTGATGGACCCAAGAGGTAAGTAATAAAGCCAATCTTTAGCGAGGCCCTTCAATGAAAATGGGAATGCCCGCGTCTTGATTTGTTTGTCAGTCACTCCGGCGGGCTTCATGCTCGTGCATATAACATGAAATTCCTTCAAATGCTTGTGCGGGTCCTCACCATCCAATCCATGGAACGCCGGAAAATGATAGATTAATCCGGATCTCAATTCGAATTTAGCATCCTCCAAGGTTGGAAAAGTGATGCATAGTTATTGTTGCGGAAGATACGGATTTGCTAGCTCCTTCAACGTGCGTTCTCTCGCTCCTGCCATAGTCATAGAATCTAAAAAGAGAATTAATGGATTTTTTTTTTGTAAAACGAAAATAATAAAATAAAAACTAAAAATATTAAAATATCAAAATACGTCAAATCACAATTTAAACGTGTCACTCCCCGGCAACGGCGCCAAAATTTGACCGCTCGTCGTTGAAGCGTCAAAAATAATATTTATAAAGTCCTCGACTTTCCTCTACTAACTAGTAGCAGCGGCAAGCAAGGGTCGATCCCACGAGGAGTGTGGATTAATTTGTGATTTTCTTGTATTTTAATAAACTAAGAAAACGGGGTAAAAGAATATTAACTAATTTAAGAAAACTAAAGAATTAACGAAAATAATTAAAATCAAATAACGAAACAAATATGAAAATAAATAATAATAAAACTTCCAGTCCTAGTTCAGTTTCCACCCTCGTTCAATTCATTTAACCAATTGCAATATAAAATCCACTCATCATATGAAACTAAAAACCCTAAGTAACAATAAGCTCTGCTACTCGAATTTGCCCTTACCGTGTATTTAATTAAAACAAGCTCTTTAATTAACTTTAATTAATGAACAACCTAGAATAAGCTCTCTAGATTTAATCCATCAACAGCATTAAGAATCAGGCAAATAGGTTAATCTAAGCAATAAACTCATAAGCTCGGTTTATTTAACTTATGTTGTGTTACCCCTAATGATACGAGACCATTAGTTGCTTCAGAGAAATCGAAACTACGACAATTACACGGGAAGCAGTTCTCTTTCTAGCAATTGATAACCAAATCCCTAATCTAGGTGGCCAATCCAAATCAAGAATTAAGCAATCATGTCATGAATATAGCAATCATGATATGTAAATAGAATAACACAAGCAATCTCATATGAAGAGCGAGATAAATACGCATAAATTAATTAAAACATAATTTCATGAGGGTTTCCACATCCCTAAGACTAGATAAAACAATCACTCACTAATGGAGTTCATGAAATAACAGGAAAATAAAGAAATAAACATAGTTGTAAGATAAGAAAGGAGATAAGAAAGCTTAGGGTTTGGATTCTTGGTCTTAGATCGTCAAGCTCTTGATTTTTGGCTCCTTGGAACCCTAGGATTTGTTTCCTAGGGTTTCTAGTCTCATCTTGGTGTCATGAAACCCTAGGTTTTTGGTGTATTTTCGAATGTGAGGGTGGGGGTATTTATAGGTGTAGGTGGCTTGGAAAAAGGGTCAAAATTAGGGTTTTCGCCCCTTGTAGGACGTTCAGCACTTTCCATACCAGTTGAGCCAGAGACGACCCTTCTAGAAGGCCCAGAATCAGGAGGTGCTGCCAGCCCAGCTTTCTATACCGGTTGGGCCCAGCGACAACCCTTCTAGAAGGCCCAAAACTGTCATTTCTTCACCAATTCACTTGTTTTGTGTCTCGTTTCTTCGTGCAACTCCTATGGATCATCCTTCAATATTTAATTCACCAATTTAGCACCTAATTACTTCAAAATAGATCAAAAATACACAATTGGTGCTCGACTACTCATAATAATAAATATGCGAGAAATAAACATATATAAAAATATTAAGCACATAAGAATATAGGAATTAAACCATTAAATAAAGCACAATTTCTCGCCTATCAGTACCCGTTGATACCCGACAACGAAGATATTATCCTCATCTCTGTACTCGTCCCCGCAAAAACCCACAATTTCATACTTAAAGCGGATAATCCCCATCCCTGTCGAGGCGGAGATGGTCGGGTCCCCATTTTAACCGGGTTTATCGTCATCCCTGGTTGTGCACTCTTTTCTAAAAATTGATCTAGGATCTAGGCGCCACCAACCCGCCTACGATTTTCGAAAATCGGCCAAAGATATCGTCGGGCGTCAGGCCAGTTTTGTTTTTCCTGGCCTAAAACGATGTCGTTTTTGGGCCTATTTCTTATTATTTTGATTTTGTAATGTATGCTATGATATTGTTATTTGACTAATGAACTTATGGATATATGTTGTTTTGAATTTTGAATAGAACAATAGTTTTAAACTTGTGAATTGTAACTTGTGATCATTACTTTTAGTTTTGAATTGTCATAAATATTATTGTGTAGCAGGTATGTTGAACTATTAAATGGTCGGATGTAATATTGTAAATTAGGGTATTTATTCTCAAACTATAGGCCCCGATTAGGCCCCGACTAGGCACCCTAGGCGCTAGGCACAGCCGCCTAGTGATTTTTAGAACACTGGTTGTGCATAACATTGCGGACAAGAAGAGGCGTAATGTCCATCATAGCGACATATTTGGCATTTTGGGGTATGAAGGCCACCATTTTTCAACCATCATTGCTACGGTCATATCGCGACCACCAACAGAATTATGGCCTGAAGATGATCGATCAGAATAATTATATTTAGAATTAGATACAACATCTATGTTGAGTTTAATGAGTATCGTTTTGTTTGGAGCTTAAGAGCTATGTTGAATTATAAGTTAAAAGAAACATTCTACTATTCAGCAAAATAATAGGCTTCTGCTAGAGATGGTAAGTACTTTGTTTGCTTCCTATTCCTTGATTTTTTTAGTGGGTCACTTGCTTTTGGATTTCAACGTATAAGCCCTTTTTCACTAAGATTCAGAATATAGATCGGTATAAAACTCAAAAATCAAATACTTAACTAACAAGTTTTTACACCACTTTGTCAGATATGATTGACATTTACAATAAAGTAAAATGTAAATAATAAAGGATTAATTTTAGGGAAAATTCCCAATTACTATCCTATCATTAATTCAAATTCCTATTTAATCCTATAATATTTTTTATTCCTATTCAGTCTAAATATTTACCATATACTCAAAGATTGCACGTTAAATTGACTTTATTGCCCTGATTCTCAAAATAACAAAAGCAATGTTCTGCTTGGTATCCAGCGTAATCTATGCTATCCAATATCATATCATCTTTCATCCACGCTCAGATGTGTAACTATTCAAAATCAATCACCATTGATCTCATCAGTCCTCCACCACAAAGTCTTCATCGAGATGGACGAAACACTCAATTTCTAGCGCACTTGTTGCAATTAAACTCTTCCCATCACCAGTTCATGCCCATATAATTAAATGGGGTTTTATGGATGATGTTTACATTGGGAACTCTCTGTTAAATTTGTATACCTCAACCAGGAATATGAATTTGCGCGGAAAGGTTTTCTATGAAATGCCTCCAAGAGATGTGGTGTCTTGGACTACTATGATATCGGGGTTTAAGGAAATTAGGGGTTTCGATGATTTATTGATTGCGCTCGAGAGGATGAGAAGCAAAGGAGTGATGTCTAATCTGGTAACCACGATTAATGCATTGGCCGCCTGTGCCGATTTAGGAGCTTTGGATATGGGCGTGTGGATCCACGAGCACGAAAAGATCAACGGCTAGGAAATGGATGTGAAATTGGGCAATTCGTTGATCGACATGTATGGAAAATGTGGTCGGATCGAAGATGGAGTCCATATGTTCGACGAAATGTCCAAAAGAACATGTAGTACACGTGGAATGGGTGAAATGGCTGCTTGGAATTTATTTTGAATTTTCCAATGAGTCTCATGATGTGGCAACAATGACGATGGTTTCTATCGAAGTTTTGGTTGATGCATGGTGGCTAGTCTGGATAGCATTGGTTGTGGAGGTTGCAGGGTGTTGGGGCAGATTGGTTCTAGGTATCCTGGTGGTGGGGTGTTGCAGCCCGGCACGCATTACATGCAGCAACAGCAGCAGATGATGCCTCAATCACTTATGGCTGCGCACTCGTCCATATTTTACGGGGCCAAGCTGTATCCGTCTCTCCAGCAGCAGCAGGCCTTGCACGGCCCACTCGGTATGAGTAGTTTTGGAGGAAGCAGTGGGCTGATGCTGCAAGGCGAGCCACAGAGTGCTGGCCTTGGAGGATTTCCTTATTTCATCCACGGGGATGGGCTGCCAGGTGGCGCGAGGGCATTGGTTGGTGGAAGTAAGCAAGACATTGTTTCGGCCAAAGGGCGAGGTGGAAGTGACCATCATGGTAGCCGCGAAACTCACTACTTGAAAGGCAGCGATGATGGGAATAAAAAATTATTAAGGTAAGGAAAGCGGCGGAGCTCCTCATTTTTGTGATGAAATCTGAACTTAGGAATGTGTAACCAAGGACGTACGTTTGTATTAGTATAATTAATTTACTGTTAATCTTGCTACTTATGGACTTGTAATCTATCTGGTGTGAGGAGGATTATATTATCTTAGCTTATGGTGCTGTAATAGGATGTACATTTCTACTTCAAAAAAAAAATTTGCAGTGTAGTTCTTAATTCAAGGAGAGTAGTTTGCTAATTTCCTATGAGTAATTGAAAATTTTCATTAATTATCATTGTTGTGGTTGGAAAAAGAAGTGACACTAGTGCAGAAACAGTTTTCTAGAACGCCCTGTTTCAGATATTCCAGAACGCCCTGTCCAGGCGTTCTGACTAGAGCTGTTCTAGAATATCAGATTTTCCAGATCAGCTTTCTGAGGCGTTCTAGAATATCCGATATTCTAGAACGGTTATTTGAGACGTTCTAGAATAACAATTTACCTGTTATAGAAAACAGTTTTTCCCGGTTAATATGTTCAATAAATTAACATTCCAGATCGGTTAAAAAAAAGACGTTCTAGAAAATGTATATTCCACAAAGTCTTTCCCAAAATGACAATTTGGAAAATGTATATTCTAGAACGTCATTTTCAAACAGGACGTTCTAGAATAAACATTTTCTAGAACGTCTCTTTCAAAATGGCGTTCTGGAAAATGTATATTCTAGAACGTCATTTCGAAAATGACGTTCTAGAATATATATTTTCCAGAACGCCATTAAGAAAAAGACGTTCTAGAATATACATTCTCCAAAATGTCAATTTGGAACCCGATCAAGAATATACATTTTCCAGAACGCCTTTTTGAAAGAGACGTTTTGGAATATACATTTCTAGAACGTCTTTTTTTGTAACCGTTCTCGAATGTACATTTTCCAGAACGTCTTTTTCAAAAAGTCGTTCTAGAATATACATTTTCCAGAACATCTTTGGGAAAGTCGTTCTAGATTTGACAGTTTTTGAATTCCCAGTTTTTCTCATTTTTTTTTTCCAGATCTATTTATCCCCAAATTGAAATTTCTTCACAAAACACCAATCATTCATATAATCCAAAAATCATCCATTAATCACAATAATACATACACACCAAAATATATCAATACGAACAACATAAGTCACCAAATACACGATCACCAAATGTTAAAGTAGAAATCACTAATAATACACAATTCGCCAAATACAAATTTATCAAAAAGACGAGTACCTATTTTACTACCATTCAACTTATCCACAAATAGTTTGTTTGTGATCAAGCAATAACCTCTAATAAACACTCCGCCCAACGTCTACGTACATCATCAATGTCATCGTCTGAATAAGGTTGTTCCATGTTGAGTGCTTGTAGGTCAATGAAAGACTGGAAATAAATCTGAGAATTTGTAGAGAACGCACAATAAGATAATGAAAAATGACAAAAAATAATGGGCGATATAAATAATATGAATAAAATCAGAAACAAAATAAGTCAAGCAACTTCATGATTAAAGACTCGAAACCAGAAAAATAAATTACTTAAAAGAAATGTAATGAACTACAAGATTTACCTGTTTAGGGCCATAAAAACGAATTTTTTTACTAAATTTCAGGCTTTGGGTTCAAAATACTATTTAGGTCTATTGAATGTATATCTAAAATAGCAACAACCCGTTGTCTATAAAAATTCAAGCTCCATGGAAACTCATGATCAGTGCAGTATATCTTTTATTGTTGAGAACTTAATAAGACATCTTTAATAATAGTAATAACGTAAATCATTGGTCAAATTCATGGTATTTAAATATAGTACCATTATTCCAGCTACTTCAAACAAATTTAATCAATTCCTAAGCTCTCTAAAAGAAAATCAAACCTTAGTACGTACTCAACGACACCTAAGGTAAACAAGAAAAAAACACAGCCTGGAATGAAATGAGACAAGATCGTAGTTCACCATCGTCAATCTAATTTGTAGTTTCCAATGTTTTTTACATAAAATTAATAAAATATTCTTGTCACAAAATTAATTTATATGAGAAAAAAAAAGCAGTCTCTTCTAAAATCCAGGGACTTGAGGACTCAGACATGCCAGCTGCCATTATAATTGCTTTCATCGTTTTTTTGTTAAAAAAATATAAAATTTGCATATTAATTTTTCAAAATCTAATTCCACTTAGTGATTGTTTGTAAACTCTATCAAAAAGGGAAAATAAAAAATAAAAAATTTAAGCTTCTAGTCAAAAATTAAATAAATTTCCTAGTTCATCTCACATTTTATGGTAAAATAAAGTAAAAAATATTACATAGTAGTAATTAAATTCTAGAATGATATATAAATAAATAATTAATTAAATACCTATTGTTGAATAGCAAAGATGTGAGCCACACAACCGTAAATCGGGTCCCGGAGCCTCGCATGAGCCTCGTAGAAAATCATGACCACCGCGTCCAATCCCTTGCTCGGCAGGATGTGGAGCAGTAGCTTCGACACGTTGATGGCTCCAAACACCTTGTGCACCGCCGCGAAATGCGTCGCGCCTTGCTCCGAGTCAAAATACGGTGCGAATATGCAACCCGACACGCACTTCCTCCTCAAGAACTTGCATGCCCCGCATGGCCCTCCTCCTCCTCCACTGCCACCACCCCCGCCGCCGCCTCCTCCCACTCCACCGCCTCCGGCCGCCGCGCTACTGCTGGCCACGTTAGCACTACTCATAATTATCAACAGGAGTTACTGGATGCCTTTTCGAATTGTAGCAACCTTCTTTTGTATCAGCAGAGCTGCAACCACAATTGGACAAAGGAGCAAGTAAGATAATCGAATTCGTAGAAACTTATATGAATTGCTTATTCAATATTTTTTTGTAATATTAAGAAAGAAGGAAAATTTAAGAAAAAAGAAACAAAAAGATAATGAACCTTTGTACACACAGGAAATAATGTCCACTCTACCTGTCCACAAAGAAAGTTCAAGAAGACATTATATAGTCATATGTGTAGCCGAAATTGTATAGAGGTATGCAGCTGTAAAAAATGAAAAACAAAAAACATCAGTTACACTATTCTCGTTCATGAGTGCAAAAAGCCAGGGACTAGAAATAAAATCTACTTTAGATTCCATAAAAGCAATGAGTGATCAACATGCATATTATTTCACTGTGAAATAAGACAATTTACCTATCCGAGAGGAAAAGAAACCTCTCATTAAAAGGATCCATCAGTGCATTTTGAAGCAAAATACGCTCTGCCTGGATCATGCTCGCTTCTCCCCAATCTACCTAATAAAGCACCACTTGTTAATATCACAAGGGATCCAAAGTTGAACCTGTATACTATTATTGATTTGGCGGCCCAAGAAGAATGTTGATCTAGTAGTTGTCGTGTTCAACACGAACCCAAGCCAAGCAAGCCTCAGCCTCAGCCTCAACCTTAACGGTGGTTATACCAGAAACACTCTCGGACGATGCAAGGGCTGAAGTGGGTCCCGGTTTGCCGGTTTTCAGTTTCTTGCCACTGGAGATGCAGATGGTTCTCGAGCGTTTCTTTCGCACGATATGAGAATTTGAAGATTGAAAGTGCTGAGATACTAATTTTAATTAGATGATTACATGAAGGGATCATATGGAGTTAAACTTCAAATTTGCTAATCATATTAGGAACAACTTGCTTACAAGAAAACTGAAAATTAGAGACGGATTTTTCCAGTATTATACGAAATCCAGTATTACGAAGGGACTGGACAGAAGGAAAACATGTAACAAAAAAACTGAAATGAAAATACATTGAGCATCTAGTTCGTGAGCAAGAAAATAAAAAGAGATACGCAGATTAAAAGTTATGTCAGAGATATGGACTTGTACTGCCTTACTGTAGCAGTTATTGCTTGTTCAACTGGCAGCCTCTCCAAACTGGATGCACCATAGAACTCATGAACACCTTTAGTTCTCTTCAGTACGTATTCCGCGTCATTCGGGTCAGATATAGGACCTAGAAAATAGCAGAACACAAACATATTCATAAACCATTAACAGTGACAATATCTAATCTATCTTGTTCATGGAATTAATAGGAAGAAGACGAAGAAGAAGTAACTCAACCTATCCATTCATTGCTCTTAGTGAAATCAATCCCAATAATTAGGTTAGAAGACTCAAGACCAGCACGTACAAGAGCTTCAGTCACCTGCAGAAAGTCCAAAAATAATAAATTTCAGCAAGGACAGACAACATCATAGTTTCTTGCATCAGGTCATCAAAACCCAAATTCCAAAATTTTAAACCATTCACTTCTATTCCAACATATATTCTAGCCTTCAAATTGCAGCATTCATTTCTTGAACATTTATTTCCAACCCAAATTTAAAGTATTTACCATGTTTTACAAATTATCCTTCTTAACTACCCACTTGCATATACATGATAGCGTGTTTTGGGTTCATTATCCCATAAGAAATCAGAATTTTCTGTGTAGTATTTATTTCTTACTCTACATGGATAACCGAAACTACAAAAAAGAATAATTTTACTTAATCCACCTTACACTAAAACCAAAATAAAGTGTCATAAAATTACCAAGCATCCCAACTAGCACTAAATTCACGAATGTAAAACTTTGCATGCATTTTGTGTAAAAAAAAAAACATTAATCAGTGTAAGTACAATTCTCACCAGATAAATAAAATAAACACTACTCTCCTCTTTTTAATTTCTTCCAACCACAAAACCAAACAGACAATAAATTCCCAAAATTAATTATTCACAATCCTAATCACAAAAAAACAAAAATGTACCTCGTCTAATGAGTTATAGTTGTCCGCGATTCTTGAATACCTCATGTCGAGCTTCTTTTGCGGGGGACGCATTTGAGGTGGAGGCGCGTTATGCTGGATAGGTGCATACGGCTGTTGGGGTGGGGTCTCGTAATCCTGAGGAGGGACATACTCCGGTGATGGATATCCGGCTGGATTAGGATTCTGCACAGGATAATTCTGAGCATACTGCAAAAATGATGATAGACCATAATCGTGCTGCCACCCAGCCGACAACAAACTAGACCGACCCATTGAAGATTGCCTCCAACTACCCCCATATCTAGGGATTGAGCTTTTGTTTCCCATCTGATCTAGCGGCGGACGGATCCTCTGGAGGCTAGAGCTCGGCGGTCTCAGGTGGGTCATGACCGTCGGTGGTGGCGGTTGCAAGATGATGGCCGTCGGTGGTTAAATCGGAGGTGAAGGGGAGAGGAGAGGAGCGGAGAGGAGAGGAGAGGCTGCTCGATTTCTATTTTAGGGTTCCAGAAAAGGTAAAAAAAGTGTTAATAAATAATACTATATACCAGATCGCCTTTTTAAGACGTTCTAAATATTTAAATAGGGCGATCTGGTATATCGAATATACCACAACGTTCCATAAGAAAGGGCAATCTGGTATATCGAATATACCAGATCACCCTTTTATAAAGACGTTCTAGATATAGAGTTTACTAGAACGCCTTTTTAAAGACGATCTGGTATATCGATATACCAGAAAGCCTTTCTTAAAGACGTTCTGTTATATTGATATACCAGAACGCCTTAAAAAAAGGCGTTCTGGTATATGACGCTTTTATTACGAAAATGCCACCGGCTTATATTCCAGATCGTCTTTTTCTGAGGCGTTCTAGATTGACTGTTCTAAAATATATTTTCTGCACTAGTGTGAAATATAGTTTGTAATTCGAGTAGAGTAGTTTGCTATTTTTTATGCGTAGTTGCAATTTCTCATAAATTATCATTTTTGTTGTTTGAAAAAGAAGTGCAGTGTAGTTCGTAATTCGAGTAGAGTAGTTTACTATTTTCCTCTGTGTAATTTGCAGTTTCTCATAAATTATTGTTGTTGTTGTTCAAAAAAGAAGTGCAGTGTAGTTCATAATTCGAAGTAGTTTGCTATTTTCCTCTGAGTAGTTGCAATTTTTCAGAAATTATCGTTGTTGTTGTTGGAAAAAGGCTTGCAGTGTAGTTCGTAATTCTAACATAGTAGTTTATTTTTTGTGATTAGTTGTAATTTTTGATAAATATATCCTTGTTGTTGTCGGAAAAAGAAGTGAAGTGTAGTTCGTAATTCCAGCAGAATAGTACGTAATTCGCAATCTGAACAAAGTAGTTTGTAATTTTAACAGAGTAGTTCGTAACTACTCATGTAATGGCATTTTGTATATTTCTGTCATGTAGCTAATAATATGCGTAAGTTCCCATCATGTAAATTTCAGAACAGCAGCAACATCTTACAAAGGTTTAATCATCAGTGATAGATAAAAAAAACAAAAAAACAAAATGCATTTGGACAGTACATACAAAAACCACTCCTTGTTCCTGGAGGATATGTCTTTCATGTGTCCACCAAGAATACTCGAAATCTGAAAGCCTCGACTGAACGCTTGGTTGAACAGCATTCGAGTTTGGAATTCAGACACAAAAGGGAACCATGCAAGAAAGGCGACGGGCATAAACAGAACCGGTCCCATCACAATTTCATAGCCAAGCGCTAGGGTTCGAACCGAACTCCAGCATCCAGCTCTCTGATAAGCCTGAAAAACAAGCTGGAAATTTGCACTGGATTTTCTCCGACAGACAAATATTTTTTGCAGAACAATACCACAGAGAGTTGAATGATTAGAACAAAACAAAGTTTTCGATTAACAGAAAATGGAAAGAACATTGAGGATATAGAAGTAAATAAAAACTTAGCCTAAAACAGTAAGCAACTAAAGTTAATTATTCTGATCATTGATGAAAGTGCACATTTTAATGCACTGTTACAATCTCTCATTGGAAGTTAAGGTTGTGAAAAAGTCAGCATAGAGATGAACTTCTTTAGTGTTTAATCTAAACATAATTCATAAAGGAGTTTCTCCAGAGAAAAAGAAAAAATTTACAAATTAGAAAAAGAAATTATTCTCACCTTTGTAACAAAAAGTATCAGAAATATCACCAGCCATGATACGCCATATACCTGTCATAGATATAAGTATCAAAATTAAGACCTTCAGAATTCATTCATTATATAACAAAGTAGCTCTGATCTTTGCATTCGTAGCTAAACAATCCTATAAATCCTGTAAAATAAAGAAATGAAATCATCATTCACATATAACAAAGTGTACTATTAATACTATTCATACAACAATCACAAATTACCTTTCCAAAGCAGCAGAGTTAAGCCCAATCAATTCATTCAAGAGTAGTTCTGTATTTTCAAACAAATAGTTTTGAATTTTTAAAAATGAGTTTATTACTTCAGAGTATATTATTACTGCAGCGGACACACACGAGCATCCAAATTCAATATGTAAAAATAATTGAAATACATGGAGATTCTTTAAAAATAATTAACAAAGTCGAACCAAGAATTATAGCCTCCCGTAAATTTGGAAGCTACCTAAACACAAACAAGGAACTATTCAATTTTAAATTAAATGACAGTTTTAACTTAAATGAGATCGAGGAGCAGAATGACAAATGCTAACTATACAATCTAAAAATCAAGAGAACATATTCCAAACTACTCAATCGATTTATAAGTACTGACTCATTTCCAAACTACAAACCTAATCTTCGGATTTAACTCCACAATACTCTTTAGATTTTTTGGAAATTTCTCAATATGAACAAAGTATTTTGCAAATTTATAAAGAAGTAGTTTGTAATTACGAACGGATAACGCAATCGGAAAAACATCGACGAGGACAACAAAAAAAATTATCTATATGAGGCTATAATTGTAAACTAAAAATAGAAAACTACCCACAAAACTCTAAACTATGTTAACCGAACATTCCCAACTACTTATTCAATCCCAAAATTTAAAACATAGATTTACAAACAACTTGAGTATTTGTAACTACGAAGCGACAGGGTAGTTTGTAATTAAACAAACTACTTATCACAACTATTATCTAAAGTACATCACCTAAATATAACGAGGTAATTATCCAACTAATAATTCAAATTGCCAATCTTCTAATCAGAGTCTACAATTAAGAAATGAGATTTTTAATTAAACTGACCTCAACAACGACAAAGAGAAATTCTATTTACGCACGCTACAAATCTAAACAACATATTTCTAAATAGTGACTCCGTCACATACTATCTCAAGTACATATTCCAAATTACTAATTTAATGGCAAATATACATAAGATAGATTACGAAAAAAATTAGTAGTTCATAATTACGAACTGACAGAGTAGTATGTAATGCAAACTACTTATACAAACTACATATCCAAACTACATCACCTACATATTGTAAACTACTCATCCAACTAATAATTCAAAATTCAATATGCTAAGAACAGAGTACTTAAGGAATGACATTTTCAATCAAAATAATATCGACGATCACAACGACAAATGCTTTTCATGTAATCAATTAACCTAACCTACAAATCCCAAACTAATGACCCGACATCTAACTAACTCAGCTACATTATCTAAACTAGTTATTCAATTTGAAAATACATAGCGTAGAATCCCAAAGAAATGAGTGTTTTGTACTTACAAAGTGACAGAATAGTTTGTAATTATTCCAACTACTAACGCAAACAACTTATAAAGTCTACATCGACGATGACACCTACAAAAACACACAAGTTATTGAATACAAACCAAATAAATTATTGAATAATTTCACAGTTCACATCAAACGCACTATTCACATCACAATATTTGGGATTGCTTAGATACACACATGCACGGACCGAATTCAATACAAAAAAATTACAAACTAATTGAGAAAAAAAATACTAGTAATGGACAAGATTTCCAAAACTTACTTGTTCCGTATATGCTTCTTCGCTATCCTCCCCAAATGCCCAGCGATTATTTATAGGGCGAGTTGCAATATCAATTTGCGCAGAGGAGGGGATTTCATTTGGACCGAATATTTCCTTGGTTCATTTTCGAGATCTCCTCCAGAGTTTAGATTTCCTGCTTGGGGGATTTCATTCGGTCGAGGGCTCAATTGTTAAAGATTTTCTGATTCCCCCTTCCTTTCTCAAGTTACAGAGGTGGAGTGATTCGAATTTGAGGGAGGGTTCCCAAAAATGAGTTTGGAATTATCTTTCCATTTTCGAATGCAAAGGGTTTGTTCGAGAGGGAGAATCAAGAAATTTTTAAATTACTTTAATTACGGGTAATTGAAAAGATATGGCGTGGCATACGGGTATTAATCACACAGGGCAATATTATCTACAAGAGGTAGCTTAGGATTTTTAGGGAAGTTGAAATTTGGTAGGACTAGGAGGGAATACTTTAGGATGCCTAGGATTAGTTGGGTATTTTTCCTTAATTTTATAACACACAAGAATTTTCAGTATTCAAAGAATTGTAAATAACTTAATATTCTGAATATGAGAATTCATAATATATAAATATTTTTGCAAGGAAAAGACTGTTATTGCATATTTTTAATACGATTAAAAATTTCCATTGACTTTGTAAATTTTTAATACAAGTTTCTGCAATGAAAAACCTGATGCCTCCAATCCACATGATCACATGATAATTAATGATTGGCTGAGAAAAACTGAAGATATGTTAATTTCTGGCATCAAAATAACCCCAAATAGGAGAATCAAGTTGTAGGGATAATTACAAAAAGTACCTGAAGTTTAACATAATTACATAAAACTCCAATTAAAGAAACAAATGTCAATCGGTATTTGATCTGAGATTTTTAATAATTAGTCTAAACCTTTTGTAATAAACCCATAAATTTATGAAGTGCCACATCACCTAAAGACCGGAGGCTTTTAATGATCCTTGGCTTAATCGAGATGATAGTGAAGAATTACTTCTTGTTCTAACAGCACGGGCCAGTTTTAGAACTTATTAACCTYTAGAAAATGAGAAAACCAATTAACATGGTTACAGCCAAGAACATTCTGGGTTTTAGGCTATTATAGCTAAGAAAAAGTTTATCCACCACTTTAAGAGTGTATTTGGAATTTGGGAGATGACTTCTTTTTTTTTTTTTTTTTGGTAATTAGGCTAAATCTGAATGGTGGTTTCTATAATTATTCTTAATATGGATATATAAAAGAAAAAAACTATGCAAAAGATAAATACAGTAATCTTCGGTTTCTGAGTTCTATAACTTACCAGTTTCAATCAAAACCTTTTAGCATGTTGCATCTACAAACAATCTTTAATCATCAAAGTTTACCTGAAAGACACATGTATGCATCATATAACTTAAATGAAGAGCCAATAAATAATTATTTCTCGAGAATTATGGAATTCAGGAACTGCTAAATCACACTAGTCATCCATGAAAAAGGCATTCAGAATTGTAAAAACATGAAGGTCTATGGATTTAAAAATAAGGATCAAATTTATGATGTTGTTAATCAATGTTACCAACATCAGTTAACAACATCGACCAAAGTAAACTAAATTTATGCAGTGGAAATAAAATACGAGAACACGATTAAACAAATTCAGTTCATAAGTAAAAGTACTTGTGAACTTGGGTGTACAAACCGAAAACCATATTACTTTCTTTTATGTTCAGTACAAAATATAAAGTAATATATGAAAACTAAATATCAAGAAACTTGATACTAAATACTTGTTATCGGAATGGTAAGATCTTCTCCGTCGGTCACGCAACTTCAAAGATCTTGATTATCATGAACGTTGGCTCCAAGTAATTCTTCGTTTCTTGTGCGTCGTCTTGTCTTGTGCGTAGTCTTCTAAAAAATCCATCTGTCTTGAGCTCTAAAAACCATGTCCAAGTATAAGGAGTTCTTGTGTCTTAAATAGACAACCAAGAATCCTAAACTTGGTAAAATCCTACAAAACAAATCCTAAACACAATCTAGGAATAATTAAAGTCTTGTACATAAATTAGGAAACATAATATAATCCTAAATCTAGTTTCCTAACTTATTTTGTGCCCAAGAAAGGAAAATAACAAAAAAGGAATTATTGCCAAGAATAAATTCCTCAACAAGAATAATAGTAATAAATAATGACCTTTCCATCTCCATCACTATCAAAGCAAGATATCAACATCAGCCATCTCCTTTCCCGACCACGTAAAATCATGGGCTGTGGCTAGTCTTTGTACATCTCTGATATTGATGCCACCTTTCCCAGTTATTGTTTAACACTCAAGTGAATCAGTTGTAACTTGTAAGCAACTAAATTTAGCGAGAGAGAGAGAGACCGAGAGAGCAATTCAAAACATTTATGTTCTGCTCATATCCTATGAAAGCAGAGATAAAAGGCTTACATTGGTTTTCTAAATTCATGCAAATTAATAATATCATGACAAATCTAAATCACCATTAAATTAAGTACAAAATTATTCATGACCATCAAAATGAAAGAAGTGTACAATCATTTCATCTTCAGTCATTTGAACTCGACTGCTGATCTGCAAACCATGCATAAGAATAAAAAATAAGAAAATAGAGAAAGTAAATAGATAAACAGGCCCATTCTTATATAATCACCAATTATGAATATCAAAATGAACCAGGTTTTTTCTCTTCTTTTGTCCTGAATCATTTCGAATGTAGGAATTTTCTTTTCTTTTGTCACTTGCTACATCTATAGTATCTTCTGTTAGGTTCGCTTTAATCGTACGGGCCTACGCAGCGGAATTTAAGATTTTTGCAAAATTATTAAAATAAATATATATATCAAATATATATACTAAGCCCCATAGATTTCGCAAGCGATTTTAACGATCGTCATTTTCTATTATTTTGTATCGAATACAAATATTTTGATTCTTATAAAAATAAATAAATTAATATCTCTCGATTAATTTTTTCAAGCAACGATTGAGAGGGAATCAATTTCCGGTTATGTGGCTAACACCGAAACTTCTCGCCGTAGGGATTCAAGCGTATCCCCTCTAATTGAGTCCACCTTTTGATTGCGACACGGAAAAATCCTTCGCTAATACAATCGTTCCATTTTCAAATTGGTTAAAGGAATAACAATTAATCCAAAAATCAACGATTGATTGAAGATTAATTATTATAGATGAGAATTACTAATTAATTATCATCCTACAATTGAAGACTTAAAATAAAAAGAAAAAGAAAAGGAATTGTTTGTTTTCTGTTTTCGAAAGTTGCCTGCACTCCTTTTTCTTTAAAACCTTTTGGTTTTGTTTTTCTTTGTAAAATATAATGAAGCAGGCGGCTTTTCTCTTTTCTTTATATATATATATATATATATATATATATATATATATATATATATATATATATATATATATATATTGTATAAATATATAATATAAATTAATTTTATTCTAAAATCTTAAATTATTTTAGTGGGCTTCTACAATTAGGGCCTACTAGAAAATTACATGGATTTGTATTTAGAATCCAACTAATTAATTAATTAATTTCATGAATTTAAATTAATCAACCCAATTGACTAATTTAATGTATTCCTTTAATTTAGATTTCTAATCAAATTAGATTTAATTACATAATCAAATATATATAATTAAATATTTAATTCAACAATTGAATTAAAATAAAATCTCATTTAATTAATCTAAATTAATTAATTATTCCAACTATTGGAGTTATCAATCATGAAATGTCAACAACCAAAATTATGTGTGACCCTTTTAGGTTCACGACTAACACTAGCAGTAGGCTTATAACTTTTATAAGTTTATAAATAATAATTTATTATATTAATTAATATAATTAATTAATTCTCTTGAAATTAACTCTTTAATTTCAAGAACCTACAAATCATGACAACATCTATCAAGTAGCATGATTACCCAGTGTTAGGTGAAATAGCGAGTAAACCTATTTCAATTGCAAGTCCATACATGTACGATCCTTTCGACAACTAGTTTCCCGATTAGATCTTGGGCATGGATTTATAAGTCGAAACCTAATTGATTTAATAACTATGATTTCATTTCAAGTTTAAGTAATTCATTTATGAATCAATATTCATCGTGCCCTGACCAAGGTCTTTGAATCACAAATTATGAAAATTCACAGGATACTCTCTTGTCCATAGACAAGTGTCGAATTCTATGTTGGCTACAGAAAAACCTCCATGCACATCGATACATTACCCAAAATACCCCTTTTACGATTGTCAGGCAATCAAAAGATAAATCTAAGTATTGCACAATGTTCACAAGGCTACCATCGTACCTCAAGTCAAGGACTAATCATGTACTATCGCAATATGGAAATTCTTATTCGACAGACAAATCTTCCAGTTAAGAATTTCCATTGGATCATGTTCAATGAACTTGTTCTCCAACAAGCACCCARATATATGCACTCGCGTCACAACGCTGATGTTAATGGAATGCAACATCCTTGTCTTACAAGCATGCATCATATGCGCAAGTCTTACCGGGCTATTCAATGTCCTATCTCGAAAAGCCCATTGACTTGGAACAAGTTTAAGACCGAAACCTTAGAGACATGTTCCATGATTGCCATCATATGCGCAACCATATCCCATAGTTTAAGTTGGTCTAAGGACTTTATCATACATGCAAATATAATAAAAGCGAAAACATAAGATAAAGAAAGTTGCCTTTATTAATATAATTCCAATAAAATCATTATACTAGTAGAATGAAATCCAATCTAATTGGAACGTCGGGCACTCTACTCTAACAATCTCCCACTTGCCCTAGTGCCAATTGCCCATGTATCTTAGATCCATCTTCTCAAGATGCCCGTCGAATACCTTTTGTGCTAAAGGCTTAGTCATAGGGTCTGCTACATTTTCTGCCAAAGCGACTCGATCCACAACGACGTCGCCTCTATCAACGATCTCTCTCACCAGGTGGTATCGTCTCAAGATGTATTTGGATCTTGGATGAGATCTCGGTTCTTTTGCTTGCGCTATAGCCCCGTTGTTTTCACAATAAATTATTGTTGGATCAACAGTGGACGAAACCACATCCAACCCTTGGATAAAGTTCCGCATCCAAACAGCCTCTTTTGCTGCATCTGATGCAGCAATATATTCAGCCTCTGTAACAGAGTCTGCAGTCGTCTTTTGTTTGGAACTTCTCCAACTGACTGCTCCTCCATTCAAGATGAATATATATCCAGACATTGACTTTGAGTCATCTACATCGGATTGAAAACTAGAGTCAGTGTATCCCTCTAGTTTCAATTCTCCATTGTCGTATATCAAGAATATATCCTTAGTTCTTCTCAAGTACTTAAGGATCTTCTTAACGGCATTCCAGTGTTCAAAACCTGGATTCGACTGATATCTGCTTGTGACGCTCACAGCATGTGCGACATCAGGTCTAGTACATAGCATTGCATACATAATGCTCCCAATAGCGGATGCATAAGGTACACGAGCCATCTTTCCTCTTTCTTCAGGTGTCTTTGGAGACATAGCCCTAGAAAGTGGATCACTACTCATTGGGAGGTATCCACGCTTGGATTCCTCCATACTAAACCGTTTTAGCACCTTGTCTATGTACATGGATTGGGATAGTCCGATCATCTTTCGTGATCTATCTTGATAGATCTTTATCCCAAGGATAAAAGATGCTTCTCCCAAGTACTTCATGGAGAATTGCTTAGACAACCAAGTTCTTGTTGATTGCAACATCCCTACATCATTCCCAATGAGTATAATGTCATCAATATAGAGTACAACAAAAGTAACTGCCCTCCCACTAACCTTCTTATAGACACATGGTTCATCCAGATTCTTATGAAAATCAAACATTTTGATTGTTTCATCAAATCGGATATTCCAACTCCTCGAAGCCTGTTTGAGACCATAAATGGATCTTTGGAACTTGCAAACATGTTGCTTACTCCCACTGGATATGAAGCCCTCTGGCTGCTTCATATATATCTCTTCCTTAATATTTCCATTAAGGAAAGCAGTCTTCACATCCATTTGCCATATCCCGTAGTCATAATACGCAGCTATGGCTAACAGGATCCGAATGGACTTAAGCATCACTACTAGTGAAAAGGTTTCCTCATAATCAATGCCTTGCTTCTTAGTATAACCTTTTGCAACCAAACGTGCTTTAAAGGTACTTACCTCTCCATCTACTCCAAGTTTCCGCTTGTAGACCCATTTGCAACCAATGGGAACAATTCCCTGTGGTGGGTCCACCAAGGTCCATACCTTGTTGGAGTACATGGAGTCCATTTCGGACTGCATTGCTTCTTGTCATTTTTTCGAGTCAATGTCAGACATTGCCTCTTCATAGCTTCTTGGATCACTATCCAAAAGGAGTCCCTCTTCTTTGTTCTCTAACAAAAGGTTCATCCTCTCAGGAGCCCTTGAAACCCTTACGGATTTTCGAAGAGGTTGTACTACAGATGGTCCAGCCTCAGCTGGTGTGCTATTTGCGGTAACCTGTGGGATACTTTGCGGTTCTTGAACTTCATCAAGTTCTACAACTCCGCCACCCCTTTCAGAAAGAAACTCTTCTTCAAGGAAAGTAGCATTCCTCGAAACAAACACCTTTTGTTCCGAAGGGTCATAAAAATAGTATCCTATAAACTCTCTTGGATACCCCACAAACTTACATAAGATAGATCTCATGTCCAACTTATCTCCCACTTGACGCTTAACGTAAGCATCACACCCCCATGCTTTTAGGTATTTGTAGGAAGGTGACTTCCCATACCATATTTCATAGGGTGTATCGGGTACAGCTTTACTTGGCACCCTATTTAATAGGTATGTCGCCGTTTCTAAGGCATAGCCCCAAAATGAAAGAGGTAAGGAAGTGCAACTCATCATTGATCGAACCATGTCCAACAAAGTTCGATTTCTACGCTCCGAAACTCCATTTAATTGTGGAGTTCCAGGCGGAGTCCACTGCGAGAGAATACCATTCTCTCTTAGATAATCAAGAAACTCAGTTGATAAGTATTCACCTCCTCGATCTGATCGAAGAGTCTTAATACTACGATCGCTTTGTTTCTCTACTTCACATCTGAATTCCTTAAACTTTTCAAAGACCTCAGATTTATGCCTCATAAGGTATACATAACCAAACCTAAAATAATCGTCGATAAAGGTTATGAAGTAGTGATAGTTCCCTCTCGCACTAACACTTAGTGGACCACATACATCTATATGGATCAAATCCAATAGACCTTTGACTCGTTCCACTTGTCCAACAAATGGTGATTTAGTCATCTTTCCTTTAAGGCATGACTCACATGTTGGCAACTTTTGCTCTCCCTTAAGGTCGAATTTTTATCCCAACTTGTGTATCATTTTTTCGGAAATGTGACCTAATCTTGCATGTCAAAGTGTGAAAGAACTTTGATTATCTAACTTCCTTTTATTTTGTTGAATTATGAGAATGGGTTCACTTGGGGAAATGGTGTACAAAGAATTCGTCAAATAACCAGAATATATAAAAGAAGAGTCTTTGAAAATGGAACAGCTTCCATTCTCAATAACAAGTCTAAAACCCTCTCTGTCCAAAACAGGTACAGAGATAATGTTTCTGATAATATCCGGAACATAAAGACAATTATTCAAACATAATTTAAAACCATTATCCAAAGATAAATAAATAGTCCCTATTGCTAATGCAGCAACTCTTGCTCCATTCCCCATTCTAAGGACCGTTTCTTTTCTGTCCAACTGCCTACTTCTTGACATTATCTGCAAATCATTGCAAATGTGTGAGCCACAACCGGTATCCAATACCCAAGAAGCATCATTAACAGATAGGTTAACTTCAACAAAATATATACCTGAACTTTTCAGGCTTGCAAGATATTCCTTGCAATTCCTCTTCCAGTGCCCTGTTTTTCCGCATTGAAAGCACTTGTCATTAACTTGAGAATTAACCTTTTTCTTACCATTGTCCTTTGTCTTCTTGTTGGGTTTAGAGGAACTCTTTTCTGTCCACTTCCTTTTCTTTGGCTTTCCAGCCTTCGATTTGGAAGAGGATCCAACAAGCATGACCGGCTTATCCTTTTTGATGGTGGATTCAGCCGTCTTCAACATGTTCAACAGTTCAGGGAGACTATTCTCCATGTTGTGCATGTTAAAGTTGACAACAAATTTGTCAAATGAGGGAGGCAAAGACTGCAATAAAAGGTCCACATAGAGTTCATTATCCATAACGACTCCAAGGGACTCGAGCCTTTCAATAAGAGCTATCACCTTCAGCCCATGGTCTTGGACTGAAGAGCCCTCAGTCATACGACACCTGAAAAGCTCCTTAGATATCTGATATCTTTCTTGCCTTTTCCTCTCACCATACAACTCTTGCAGGTGGAGAAGGATCTCAAAAGCATTATCTAAACCCTCATTCTTCCTTTGCAACTCATTTGACATCGATGCCAGCATGTAGCATCAAGCATGCAGATTGTCATCACTATGACGAACATACTCTACATACTCATCTGATGTCTTATCCTCAGGCTCTGGAGGAGGCGATTTGTCAAGTACATATGCCATTTTCTCCAAACTTAGGATAAGCTTAAGGTTTCTCAACCAATCGACAAAGTCCGGGCCAGTTAGTTTGTTTTGATCAAGTATGGATGCAATTGAATTCTTAGCATTTTAGTAGAGTTATCTACAAAAATAAACGAAGTAGAAAATGTGTGAGTTATCGAAAATTATATTCATTTAACATAAGGTCTGTAATATTAAATGTCTCCCACTATTTTATTCAAACTTTATTAACCCCATAATAAAATTCGGAAAATCTAATTTTCTTAGTGGGCTTGAAGTCCAATATAAATGTTTCACAGCCCAAAAATATGAGCCCATGAAAAATTCATGTCGGTAGTCAACTCTTTGACAATTGTATCAAATACAACCTTCAAGAATATTTTGCCTCACTATTTCTCACACACCCCAATATTATGAGCCCATATGGTACTAAGTGTCAAACATAACCCATCAAACATTTGTGTAGATGGAGCATCAAGATGTCCCACGAGCATCTCAATGCCTGGTAGAGATCACAACTTTCCAACACAAGATCACTCAACGACTCATGGCTAGTGACCAAGTGCGGTAGCATCGTCATGTCTTCTACCTTTGATGGAAGGCATGGAACGATATGTCCAACATAACTTGTCCATTTAATTTGATATAGAATTAATCAAAATTAAATTCTTTTAAATTTCAAAAACTTGGGGTTTACTTTGTAAGACCTCATCAACTTTAATTATTAGGTGAATTTTTATTTAATGTATTATTCATCATATGAAAAGCAAGCATAAAATATTAAATAAATCTAACATGCATCCTATGCAAAAAGCGGTGGGATGATCATGGCCAGCCTATGCGACCCATTTGAGCCAGAAATGGGTCTAGGTTAATCTAAGGGGTAAAATGAATAGAACTATTTCTATTACATTTTATAATAAAACCCATACAAGCATGGGACTTGAATTATCTATTCTATTACAACTTGTAAAAATTACCCACACAGGCGTGGGCCTTTGGCATCGAACGTCCTCCAATTAAAATTAGAAAACCTTATCACCTAATCTACTCTCGATGCAAAAATTTAAAACTTTTACAAATAATAGAATAGGAGGCTCGCAGGCCCCAAAAATCCAAAGATAAAAACATACAATTACATTGGTCATAGGCTCATGATCATCCTTAAATAAATCATGTTAATATTCATCACATGAATTTAAAGCATATAAATTTTACTAATTTTGTGTGTTGATTTAATTTTGGGATAAATAAATTAACATATATAAGATAAGGATTTTTCAAAATTACCATTTAATTTGAAAAGAATAATAATAATAATAATAATAAAATACTATTTTATTAATTAATTAATTTATTATTATTCTTTGGCCTAACGCCGTCCTTACTTATGCAGAATTGAACGTTGTTTGTTTGTTTGTTTGTTTTTAATAGGTTGCTGCGTAGCAACCTTTAAACAAAAAAGGTTAGCTTCCTTTATTCAAAAGGTCAACCCTGCCTTGGGCTGCACACCAATGCCAGACTTTTCTCTTTGTTTCAAAAACTTAAAATTTGTTTTAACAAACAACACAGCCCCTAAACGTGACTGCATGGATTTTCAAAGCCTTTGGCCTTTTCTAACTACCTAGTCATACAAATTCAAAATCTGTGTATTTCTTTTATTATTAAAAGAATTTATCCCAAACATTAAATCATATAAAACATATTTTTATCACACATAAAATTAATCCTTTTTAACAATTAAAATTATGTTTATCTCATAAATATAAACAGAATCAAAATCTAATAATAAAAATGCAAACCGTGGCTCTGATACCATTGTTGGGTTCGCTGTAATCGTACGGGCCTACGCAGCGGAATTTAATTTTTTTTTAAAATTATTAAAACAAATATATATATATATATATATATATCAAATATATATACTAAGCCGCATAGATTTCGCAAGCGATTTTAACGATCGTCATTTTCTATTATTTTGTATCGAATACAAATATTTTGATTCTTATAAAAATAAATAAATTAATACCTCTCGATTAATTTTTTCAAGCGACGATTGAGAGGGAATCAATTTCCGGTTATGTGGCTAACACCGAAACTTCTCGCCGTAGGGATTCCAGCGTATCCCCTCTAATTGAGTCCACCTTTTGATTGCGACACCGGAAAAATCCTTCGCTAGTAGAATCGTTTCGTTTTCAAATTGGTTAAAGGAATAACAATTAATCCAACAATCAACGATTGATTGAAAATTAATTATTGTAGATGAGAATTACTAATTAATTATCATCCTATAATTGAAAACTTAAAATAAAAAGAAAAAGAAAAAAAATTGTTTGTTTTCTGTTTTCGAAAGTTGCCTGCACTCCTTTTTCTTTAAAACCTTTTGGTTTTGTTTTTCTTTGTGAAAGATAATGGAGCAGGCGGCTTCTCTCTTTTCTTTATATATATATACTAATTAGGTTAATTAGATTAGGTCTAATCTTAATCAGTTAATTAATTAATTAAGAAAAGAATTCTTCCCCAAATCATCCGTTCCCTTATTAAAATAAAGAGTATGACTTGTTCCCAGTTACCTTATATATATATATATATATATATATATATATATATATATTTATAAATTAATTTTATTCTAAAGTCTTCAATTATTTTAGTGGGCTTCTACAATTACCTCTCGAATCCAATCTCCACCGTTCATAATTTAACTCAAAAGGTCTGAAAAGTTCTGTAAAAATTTGAGTATGATCCAACGGTTGAAACTCGAGAAATCGATTTTTCAAACATACAACGCATTTGAGTTATCGACCTACGAAAATTGTATAATTGTTGTTGTTTTGGTTATGGAGTCTCATTATATGTTGTACTAAATTATGGTCAAAGTTGTGATTGATTATTGTTTAGCAAAAAATTGAATTCTAGAAAATCTAATTCATTAGTGTAATTTTATTTCTTCATTAAATTACATTTTAAATTATAGTATTTTTATTCTTAGCATATTAAATAATAATGATTATATTTGTTTAAAGAATGTATTTTTTTTAATTCTTTCTTTGTAATCTGCTTTATATTTTCCTCCACAAACCATTAAACTCCGTCATCACGAATTTTTTGTTCTAAAAATGAAATTTATTTTTCTTTCTTTTTTGTTTTTTCCTTTCATATTTTAAATTCTTATTTGAGATTTTTGTCCTTAGTTGACAGGTATCATTTATTCTTTTTATTTAAATTTTATTTCTTTGGTGTTTTAATGTTTGGTTCTTTTTACTATATTTTAGATTTAAAATTTTTTTCAATGTATTTTTTATTTTTAATTTGTAATATAATTCTCAAGTATATGAATAAAACTCAACTATTAAGATCAAATATTATTAATAAATATTTATATAGACCCTCTTTCAACCACAAGACGACACGTCATTTTTAGAAATTTTTGATTGGTCCACATAATCCTTAAAACACTCTAAAGCCGACAACTCATACTTTATAGTTAACAGCATTAACAAAATGGAGGATAATGAATTATTATTTCAGAACATCTAATCTAATAATTTTGAAATGTTTATAATACGAATGACTATTATTAATAAATTTATATTACATAAAAATTAAAATTATATTGTATAAAGAATAATTATTTAAAGATACATAATTTAATGTGTTTAATCTACCTATATTATAATATAGGAAAGTTTAGAGAGTCAAGAAGGATAGCATTTTCTTTTATTTCCACTAGATAGAACATACAATTGTTATATCACGGATCAGGTCACTGACCATATAAATACATTAAATTAAAATTTCAGATATAGTACATATAAACATACATCAATATGTAAATATATTAAATAATATTAAGTTGTCATAAGTACATTTACGTAATAGACAAATATGTTTGAACTAGAGCTCATATTCAAAGTGGATGCATTTTATATTTGTATATTGAGTCAAATTGACACCCAAAATTAATTTTTAAAATTAAAAAATATATATATAGGAGACCTACAAAAAATTGCTTAAAACCGAAAAAACCTTAAAAACAAAACAAAACAAAACAAAACAAAATAAAATCCGAAAGTAGAGAAACTAAAAACTAAAAAAGAACCCTAAAATTAAAAAGAAAACACTTAAACCTTTTGAAGTTGCATGTATTAGTTGATTCAATGTTACAATGCAATCTTATTTTTATATAATACAAATAATTAAAATCCAACATCTAAATTTTTGATTATGAGAGTGAATCAATGATATAGTATGGTTAACAGAAGTGATTATTAATAAAAAAATACAACTCTTTTATATTTTTCACTTTTATCTAATATTTTATAAGTTAATTTAAAAATTATTGAATATAAATTTGCCCCGCAACGAAGTGCGGGGTCAAATTCTAAGTATATTATTATGAAACAACAAAATAGACAATACAAATTATAAAAATTATTGTAAAATAAAAATAAGGGTACTATTATTTATTGTCTTAATTTGGAAGAATAATTATTTGAGACTTGTTTATATGGATTTTGTATATTACAATCTAAAGTGTTTTTTATTATAAATAACAACCCGTACTATATATGATTTGTTATTTGCAACCTGCGTCTAATGTTCCGTCAAAAAAATCACCAAAATGGCTTTACACACACTACGATGACTTTTTGGATAGAAAATGAACCGCATGTTGCATTTAACAAATTCATGTATTAAGCAGTGTTCGAAAAGGTCCGCCTAGGCTTGAGGCTTCACTGAAACGTCACGTTTTACAAAAGGCGTGAAAAGGCTTAGAAACAACAGTCAACTTAGAGTTGACCGCCTCGTATGTATGTAAAATGTACTGTTTTGTTATGTTTCAACTATATTTGTAGTTTATTTAATATTTTCAGTTAAACTCAACTATTTTAATATATTCATTTTGAATTCAATCGTGCGAGATTGTTACGAAATTAATAGTATTAAGTAATATCTTAATTTTAAATATTTTAAAAACTATTTTTCTTTTGAGAATTTAAATATTTTACACATTGTATTATTTTGTTTACTTATTAATAAAAAATAATTAAAATAATATAAAAAATGAAAACGTCTTTTAACGCCTACGCTTCGTCTAGGCACGCATATACTTCTAAAATTTGAGGCTCGACCTCGCCGTCTCATGCCTTTTTGAACCTTGATTACAAGTTGCAATTGGTAATAAAAAAAAAATATGAAATAACGAAACATTTAATACAAGTCGGTAAAAAAAATAAAAAATAAAAATAATAATAATAAAATTCCTATATTTATTGATAGACAAAAAGTGATGATCTTTTAAAACCTGCATCAAGGTAAAAGTGATGTGTCTAAGGATCTTATAACTTGCAGTTTGCATTTTCTTGTAGTTATTTTCGTTTTGAGTTGTATCATATTATGATATGAATTTACCAATTATCGCTAGCATTTCTCACAAGATTTTATTAATTATCAATAACTTGAAATAGGAGATTTTGTTAATTGTATAAATATATCCCCGAGTATATTTTTAATCCTAATTGCAAATAAGCCTGGAAATATTTAAAAAATCCCAAATACAAGTTCGATAAATGAACCTTGGGTGCACTTCCGTAACACTCTATAGATGAGATAAATATTTGTAATATACCTAGTGCTATTAACGAGCCAAACATTTGCAATTCAAACCCGTTTAAGACTCATTTAATAATCGAATAAATACGAGCATGTACGCAAACATATATATATATATATATATATATATATATATATATATATATATTTCACTATATGTTATTTTTTTAATTAAAAGAAAACTTAAAAGTTAGAAAAATAAAAAAATTATTCATTCTTGGTCTTCATACTAATAAGAAAATATTGTTCGAACAATTTAAACTCGAACTTTATAAAAATTAACCAAACGAAACTCGAGCTCGAAATCTTTAGTCACAGTTCGACTCAATTCGTTAATAGCACAAATATACTCAAAGCATTAAAAAGAAACAAGTTCATAGAAATAGAATTCAGACAGGGCTTGCATTACATGCTGCGCGTGCGTCAAGCAACCAAAGTGCTTCTCACATTATTTACTGGTCTTTTAACCTACATCTACTAAGGCCATGTATTCACTATTTTATAGCAAAATCTGCACTAAAATAGTGCTTGCACTAAAATAATGCAAAATATGCACAACAAGAAACTTACATCTACTAAGGTCATCTCCAGCAGTATTCACTATTTTACAGCAAAATCTGCACTAAAATAGTGCTTGCACTAAAATAATGCAAAATATGCACAACAAGAAACTTACATCTACTAAGGTCATCTCCAGCAGTATTCACTATTTTACAGCAAAATCTGCACTAAAATAGTGCAAAATCTGCACAACAATTCCAGCGGTTTGTACTAAATTTTGCACTAAAAAAAATACTCAAGTATATTCTTCATTTCTAATTTTTTTTAATCTTATATTATTTTGTAAGGTATTATTAAATAAATAATAAATTTTTAATTCAAAATTAGCAAAATAATACTTATTAAAAAGTTATTGCATTTTTGGATAAACATTAAATAAGTAATTTTATTAAATAAAGGAAAAACAAAAGATTACACATTTTAAAAGAATATTCTATTATATTTCTCATTTTAAAATATTTTTATTTTATAATTGATAAACATAAATAATATGTAATTTTAATAAGAAAATTATTACCATGGATAAGAAAATTCATATTTCAATCACCACCCTTCTATAGTATCTCCAAATTTTCTATAAAAATAGATTTTTTTTATTGGGAAAAGAAGAGGTAACTCAGCCTAGGCGTGATTTCCCAAAACATTAGCAAAATCAGACTTTATATTAATGTAAAAACTAATTAACCTTTTTTGTTCTGGGACGGAAACTCTTTGACTTTTCCTCAACTCATTGGGTATCTTTTCACATTTGCTTCCTTTTTAACAAAATAATAATACAGTATATGATAAAATAAAAATTTAAACTGAAACTTGTACAAAGATAAGAGTGACATTTACACATAAACTTATATCCGTTCTGAAGGAATTTGCAAAACATTTTTTTTTTACAACGGAAACATTTTTTTTTACAACGGACCAGGTCCTCTTAGGAGGTTTGGCTCCCTGTAATTGGATTTTCATTCTCTTCGGTTGAATCAACCTTCGGTTGAAAGAGAGTTAAATTAAGATTATTTTACATGTTCTAACATACTCCGATAAAGCCCAGTAACAAAACATTTAAAAAAAAAAAGTTCTATGAAAAGAACAATCACAAAAATGCCCCTTATGTTTAGCCTAATTACAAAATGCCCAAGTTATCCTTCAAAATTACAAATGCCTTCATATCAACGATGATGCATGACTTGTGAAAATGGTAGTGTTTGCAAGCTAAGAAAAAAAACTGATTCTCAGCTTATAGGTCGAAAACTTCGAACAAGAAATATCTTTTGAAAACTTCCTCTGAAAATTCATATCTTGATCCCATATAAAATCCCTTAATGTAGGAATAAGAAAAGGTACACATTTTTTTTAGAAACGCACTTAGAGCTTTCATAATAAAAGAACTTCCTCATCAAGGTGACGATTTGAGGAAGAAGTGATTGAAATTTCTTCATCACTTCCCAAAAATGATTGTATGTATGCTTTAAAATAAAAGAAAGCCACTCATTAGAAATGAAAAAAAAATATCAATATATGAACTAATCCTAATTAGTTGTCCCCTCAAGTAGAATTTTATGTGGAATATTCAAAACAATTGAATTGCCACTAACACATCTATTATTATCCACAAAAACCACGCAATAGTTTCCTCTCCGACATGGAAAATTAGAAGAAAAAAACAATTGAAAGAGGAGAATAACTGATCGTTTTAACGTTACTTAGTGTGTGAATATATTTACCTTAAACTTTCATTGGTACAGAGTGACAAAATGTAAATATTACATAATTTGACATGGGTAGATTTGTAATTTTTGTTTTGTCTCAGGGAGGGAATTGATTTATAGGTGTATTATTTTAATATAAAAACTCAAATGTATTATCACATTTAGATCATCTTGGATAAATATAACTCCTTTTAATGAATTGTACATAATGTGATGCGGCACTGAATTTGGAAATATTTTCACAACTAATAGAATTTTAAGTCATGCCAAAATTTCATAAATCAGATATGTGATTATGAACCAATAAGGCAAGAAACATGCAAAATATCATAAATCCAAACTATTTTGTGAATTATTTCATTGTGAAGTTAACAATAAAGCATCATAACACACCATTCAAATCCCAGGTTCAATAAGATTTTGAACTATTTTTATTTATGTTGGGAGTTGGGATTCAAAAACAATTGAAAGGAGAGAATCGGAGATAAGTGTACCAAATGCATATGCAGTCATGGGATTGCAATTGCTACTCAAAATTGATGCCATGCAATCTCATCCACTATCTAATATACTCTTTCACTGTGACCACGACATTCATTATACTCCAATTATTCTTCACAGTGCTTCCATAACTGCAAGCCCATACCAAGAAAAAAAAAAGCAAATCTGAAACTTTAATTCAAGTAGCAGCAATCAATAAATTCACCTGATTGGTTCAACCTAATAGGAACTGAAATACTTTCCCCCAATCAAGAGTTGGCCGTAACACATYTTATAATAGAACCCAGAAAATTCAGCACAAAGTGTAGTTAAACCGTTACTTCATTCTACATTCTCACACTAAAATGCAGATACAAAGTGGAGATTTCATGGGAAATCAGAAAAGAAAATGAGATACCTTAAGCATGAAAAACTGGGGAGGTGGGGTGGGGTGMGGGTGAAGGAATCAAATTCTGGGACACTCCACTATTTGCACTCAAACCTGAAAACAGACAAACAATACAWAACACAATCAAAGCAGAATCATTCCCAATACTTAACCGCTGAAAACAAAATTTGAATATAAATCATGAAAGCAAGAGCACCAAACCTATTATTTTAGTGCGTGAGCTAAATAGTAGAACTATAGAATCAATAGAGCTATACTTTTTTTTTAATAAGTTGGGTCAAGTGGTTGGAAAGTAGAAGATAAATCTCAAATAACTTGAGAGGTCTAGGGTTCGAACCCTTGTCAACACCCTTATAAAGGGTTAACGATACCACTTGAACTACAAGCTCGTGGTAATCAATAGAGCTATACTTTCATCAAATAACTTGAGCAAATCTGAGATATGATTGGGCAATTCAAAGGAAACCCACATGAATTCGATGAAATATGCACATGCACAATAATCTAGGGTTCGAGAAGATTTCGCATTTTATAACAAATCAAAATCGAAAGAAAATCAGATATCAAAAAAAAAAAAACAATATTGTTGAGGAAAACCAGCTGATAAAAGGTCGAATCCAGCAGGGCTGCAGGCATGAAATGAGGATCAAATCCGTTAATTAAAGGAATCCTAATCAAATCAAAGCAGGCAAACATTAATTTACCAGATAATGGATCCTTATATTGAAAATAATTCCAGAATACGCGTCCGCTTGTGTGTTTGTCACGGACAGATCAGTTTTCATGCCAGATTTTGAATCAAAAACCAAACTGGGATTATTCATATCAATTAGGGCAAAGAGTAGGGATTCTAAGGAATTAAGGAAACAAAGAGGAGCAAGAGAAGCAGAAGAGAGACTCATCCGAAAATCCCGATAAGAACTGTGTGGGCTGGATATTCTTGATAGTTTAAAAACGGATTTTATGATACAGTTGGTTAATGAAATATAATATCAGCATTATCAGATTTTTAAACAGCAAAATCGCCACTACTAAAGATTGAAACAACCATTCTCCCGCCCAAACTGATAACCTATTTTTAGACTGCTCAGAGCTATATATATATATAAGATTGAAACAACCAGAATTAGATCCGAAGAGTTAAGGCTCGGACTAATCTAAGATTTAATCCTTTACATATGTACGAAACTATAAGACCAAGAATAAAAATATTCAAAATGAAAAAAGTGTACAATCATTTCATCTTCAGTCATCTGAACTCGACTGCTGATCTGCAGACCATGAATAAGAATAAAAAGTAAGGAAATAGAGAAAATAAATATATATACGGCTCATTCTTATACAATATCAATACAAACCCTATTTTATTCTCTTTTCTTTCCTCAATCATTTTGAAGGTAGGAATTTCTATTTCTTTTGTCATTTGATATATCTATAGTATCTTTAGCAGATATTTTAGAAGATGCGGTGCTCCTATGATGAGCACCCGAACTTCGAGATGGAGAACTAACAGAATCTTGTGGCGAAAGAGCAACTGCCTGCAGCAAGACATAATTATTTAGAGTTAATCAATAAATAGAAGTGTATGGATCTTCGACAGCTTATAATCTACACCTTAAAATCAAACACAAATTGAAGAAACAAATGCTATACTTTTATTTTATTTGTATAAAGAAATGGGTTAATTGCAAATAGTACCCTTGAGGTTTGACCTAATTACAAATAAAAAACACAGCTAACTTTGAAAATTACCAAAAAAAAAAAAAACCTGAGGTTAGATTTAGTGTTAGAGAAAAAGGGCTAACTGTAATATATTTTAAATGGGAATGGGAATTTTGAAATGTTTTTCTGGTTATGAGGGGTTAATTGTAAGTAAAAATTGTACTTTTGAAAAAAAAAAAATCCCCTAGTAATTAGGTAAAACCTCGGGTAATTTTTTGCAATTAACCCAAGAAAATTGTACTTTTACCTGCAACAAGGCATCATCATCATCATCCACAAAATCAGAGTTGGGAATGGACCTTTGGATAGGGTTTCTCTTCTTAGGACTTGACGAATTTCTCTTCACCCGGGGTAAGATTTGGCATTAAAACCAACCAAACATGCATCTCATTTTCAATCTCGAAACAAGCAAACATAACTGCCCATGCAGGGGGATTGCAAAGCAGAGTTATATGTACTCGAGAAAAAAGCCAAAATGGATGTAAAAGATGTGCCATAAGAGAGGATGACTCGATGATGCAATATTTCACATAACATTATATTATACATAGTTCATAAGCTTCTCCACGTTCAACTACTCATCCCAGCACACAATTACAGCCATGCTACACACCATCATTTTAATCTGGCATTTGTTATGATCCATAGACTTGTGTTAGCACTTATGGTTTCTTAATTAACGAGCAATCGAAACAAACACTGTTGGATCAAGGAAACCTTTAATTTTAAATTCATGTCTAGCAACAAATAAGAAAAACTTTATATGAACATTTAGCAAAACTCGACCAATTTGATCACTAGTTTAACCTTCCAATAGCTTAGTCTCTACTCATCAACAGCCACCTAATTAAATCAATCTATTCCAACTTGATTTTGAACCAAATAAATAACATAAGAAGCAAAAGAACAATCTCATAATTTCGATAGAAGAATGAACAAAGACTTTGCACATGCTATGCTGGTTATGATGGGAGTATGGTTACACAGTCTTTTGAGAATTGCACTATTCTTAACTATTTCCCCCTTTTTTTGCATGTTACTAAACATTTCTCAGATGAAAAAACCAACAAATTCTCTTCATTTTTTCCCCATTTTTTGACCAATATTCATCTTTGGTAGATAGACAACGACAATAAAACTGAAAATTAGCATTCAGACATGCTACAGATATATAAACACATCATATATCATATATATATATATATGAAGCTATGGTCGTACCCGGATACAGAGATGATGGTCTGGTCTTCCTCAGATGTGTGTGTATATATAGTTATAACTATATATGCAAATTACACTAACAACCAAGCGTAATGCAATTTGAAAATTAATTTTAAAAAATCAAAAATAAGAGAAACTGAAAACTCCTTTGATTCCGAAGAAACCTTTTCTTCGGATTCTGACCGTGAAGATTCGGATTTGGGCAAAGTAAGAATCTGATTAGGTTTTCGGTGAAGGTCTAAAAATGGGGGGAGAAAAAAAACAAGAATGAAATTTTGGTTTTTTGATATATAATTGATAAAAGTAAAAACGAAATATATTTACCGGATAATTATTTTTTACAATTTGTATTATAGTATTTTACGTTATACGACCTAATTTTATTTATCTTATTTTTTATATTTAATATTATTTTGAGATATTTATTTATTATTTCTTTTGTTTATTCAATATTTTAGATTTTAAATGATTAATTGGATATATATATATATATATATATATATATATATATATATATATATATATATATAAACTAATTTTATAATTTATTAAAAAATAAGAATGTTTTATATTTTTTATTATAAAACATGTTTATGTGGTATTTTAAAAATATGAATAACATAGTCTTAATAGCATACATATTTATAGATGGCCTGCCGGTTTTTTGGCAGGCAATTTGGCACAATTTTATTTTTTTTCTTTTTTCTTTTCTATTTCTTATTCTTTATTTTAAATTTTTTTAAATTTTTCTCTTTTTTTATTTTATTTTAAAGATCAAATCAATTAGTATAATTTTATTTTCTAAATTATAACTAATCTTGTAAAAGGGAAAAGTATAAGTA
>BMAC01000173.1:1309003-1356211 GCA_014905375.1 Phtheirospermum japonicum
TCCTCTTTCTATGCGTAATACTTCTTTAAATGGCACACATTCCAGCTCCGGGGTAAAATCTTCCCGTCTGCACCTTCAAGTATATATGCACCGCCTCGCAGTACCTTCCTCACTTTAAAGGGCCCAATCCAGTTTGGCTCCAGCTTCTTGGTTGCCTTCAAAGCATCAGCTCTCTTCCACACTAAATCGCCAACCTGAAAACAACGATGTTTAACTTGTTTGTTAAAAGCAGCCCGCACTCGTTGTTTGTAATGTTCCACCCAAGCTGCAGCTTTCTCACGTATCTCTTCAATCGTTTTGATCGCTCCTCGAGCCAATCGTTCATTTTCTTCCACGCTAAAGGTCGCTAAATGCTGCGATCCTCCAACTATCTCAGCAGGAATGACTGCATCCATCCCATAAACCAAGCTGAACGGCGACTCCCCCGTGGTAGTTCGGGGAGTTGTTCGATAGGCCCAGAGGACAGACGCGAGCTCATCCTCCCAAAGTCCACCTGCTTTCTCTAACCGCAGCTTAAGTCCCTGCACAATTATACGATTAGTAACCTCCACCTATCCATTAGTTTGTGGATGCGCGACAAAGGCAAATCGCTGTTTCATTCACATATCCGTGCACCATTTCTACATTTTTCGCCCATTAAACTGGATCCCATTGTCCGAGACTAACACTCGTGGCACTCCAAACCTGCAAAATATATTATCAAAAATAAAGTCCATTATATGTTGCTCGCTTATCCCCGTGACAGCCTCAGCCTCCACCCACTTGGTGAAATAATCAATAGCCACCACTAAATGTTCTTTACTGCCCGGGGTTTTTGGGAAAGGACCCACAATATCGATCCCCCACTATGTAAACAGGCATGGCGAGCTCATTACTATCATTTCCTCAGCCGGTATGTGAATAACCGGAGCATGCATTTGACACTTCTTACAAGTTCGAACCAGTTCGCTTGCCATAGCCTTCATTCCAGGCCAAAAGAAACCTGCTCGCAACGATATACCCATCAAGGCCTTTCCCTTTGCATGATCTCCACAATACCCCTCATGTATCTCTCTTAGTACCTCCATCACACGTTCTTTAGCCAAACATTTCAGAAGAGGCATAAACCGCGACCTCTTATACAGCTCCTCGTTAATAGCACAAAAACGAGCTGCAACTCTAGCCTCTTTTGTTGTCAATTTCTCTGCGCCCTCTTGCGCTTTAAGGAGAGTATCCCAAATAGGTGATCGCCAATCATCCTTATCTTCAATCTCCATAACCTATACACCCCTCTCCACACTGCTATTACCCAGTTCCATCAGTGTGATTTTTTGAGTGTCACAGGACACTAACGCTCCTGCTATTCACGCGAGCTGGTCCGCCCGTGTATTTTCAGCTCGCGGTAGGTGCTCCAGCTTGAACTCTTCAAAACGAGCCGCATGTTCCCGCAATTTCTTCAAATATACCGCCATACGTTCTTCTCTAGCTTCGAAAGAACCATCGAACTGTCGAGCTACCAGTTGCGAATCAGTATATGCCCACAACCTTCGAGCTCCCAACTCGCTAGCAATCTTCATTCCTTGTAACARAYCRTCGTATRCAMTRTCATTGTTGGACGCTTTATATCCCAATTTGATCGCAAACTCTAAATTCTCTCCCTCAGGGCTGGTCAATACAACACCTAACCCTGCCCCTGAAGCCATAGTTGACCCATCTGTAAACAAGGTCCATGCTTTCACTTCTCTATCCTCATCGACCTGCCTTGTCATTTCCTGCAAGAAATATGCTAATACTTGTGCTTTGATAGCCACCCTTGGCTCATAAACCACGTCATACTCACTCAGCTCCACCGCCCATTTCACCAATTGCCCTGACACGTTTTGATTGCCCAGGACTTGTTTGAGGGCCAAATTGGTACGTACCTTCACTCTGTGGCTCAAGAAATAAGGCCTCAACTTCCTGGCCGTACTAACAAGTGCGAACCCTCCTTTCTCCAGCTCGGTATACTTCAGTTCAGCTCCCCGCAGCATCCTGCTAAAATAATAAATAGGTCTCTGCAGACCTGCTTCTTCTCGGATCAGGYCAGAGCTCACTGCGACRTCTCCCACGGATATATACAAAATCAAATCCTCTCCCGGCATTGGTTTGGTTAGCAYTGGTATCTCTGCCAAGTATTTTTTCAGCTCGTCAAAGGCATTCGCCGCTTCCTCTGACCACTCGAACTTGGATCCCTTTCTCAGCGCCCTAAAAAAGGGGACACCTCGTTCCGCCGACCTGGAAATAAAACGGCTAAGACCTGCGATGCGCCCCGTAAGTACTTGCACATCCCGCACTGTGCGAGGGTGCGGCATCTCCAAAACAGCCCGCACCTTCTCAGGGTTCACCTCGATTCCTCGCTCCGTCACCATATAACCCAAAAATTTCCCTGATCGCACCCCGAACGCACACTTCTTCGGGTTAAGCTTCATCCCATACTGTCTCAGGATAATGAAAGTCTTCTTTAAATCTTCAACATGGGAATCTGCTTTTTTGCTTTTCACCAGCATGTCATCTACATAAACTTCCATGGTGGACCCCAACAGATCCTTAAACATGCGATCCACCAACCGCTGATAGGTCGCACCTGCATTCTTCAATCCGAAGGGCATGGAGACAAAATAATAAGTACCTGTAGATGTAACAAAACTTACTTTGGGCTGATCTTCTTTCACCAAGGGTATTTGGTGGTATCCCTGCGAAGCATCCATCATACTCAATAGCTCGCACCCCGAGGTAGAGTCCACCAACTGATCGATCCGCGGCAAAGGATAATGATCCTTAGGACATGCCTTATTTAAGTCACGAAAATCCACGCACATCCTCCATTTTTGAGCTGGTTTTGGTACCATCACAACATTGGACAAATACTCCGGGAACTGAATCTCTCTTATATGGCCCGCTCTCAACAATTTCTGCACCTCTCCTTCAATCACCTTGTCCAGTTCCGGCCCAAAGTGCCTTCTCTTTTGTTTTACCGACTTCGCCTCTGGGTCCGCATTTAAATGATGTTGCGCGACCTCCGGTGAAATACCCGTCAACTCTTCATCACCGAACGCAAAAATATCGCAAAATTCTCTCAACAAGACTATCAGCTCGTTCTTCAACGCCTCAGGTATTTGGGTACCTATCCTCGTGGTATAATCCGGATGTTCTTCTTCTAGGGAGATCTCCATTAATTCCTCGTTCGGCTGAACCGAGTTCTCCTGTTCTTTCATTTTCTTGGGATTGAGCACCCCTTCCGGTTGATCACTACCTCTCTCTCGCTTATTCTCCATCAACCCTTTCCTGACTGCCATCTGGTAACACGACCTGGCGACCTGTTGCTCTGCAATAACCTCACCCACTCCACTGCCTACTAGGTACTTGATGCTCATGTGATAAGTCGATGTCACTACCTGAAACGCATTAAGGGCAGGTCGTCCCAGTATCACGTTGTAGGCCGACCTCCCCTGGATGATTAGAAACTTTAAGCTCTTCTCGACTCTCGACTCATCTCTTCCCAACGCCACTTGCAACGTCAGTTCGCCTTCTGTGTTCACCTGTGCCCCATTAAAAGCAATATGGGCGTGTTCACCGACCTCACTCTTCTATCTATTTCCATCCGATCAAGGCAGTCTGTATATATAATGTTCACCGAGCTTCCATTATCTACAAATATCCTGCTGACCTCATAACCCTCAATCTCTGCCTCGACCACTAATGCATCATTATGATCTTCCTGTAGCCCGCGCCTCTCATCGGGGCCAAAGGAAATGACTGGCCCTGCTACTTGAGGCTGTCTGCTCACACTGGCGACCTCACTTACGCCCAAGCGAGCTGATTTGACATGCCGTTTTCTCGCATTGTTGGAGTCCCCATCCGTTGGCCCTCCGGAAATCATGTTTATTCTTCCTCTATTTCTCCACGGCCCTTCCTGTCTCTGATTTCCTTGCCGTCCTTGCCTCGCGACCTGCTGCTGAGGCGGGCTCCTTGGCAGCGGTGGAGGTAACGCCTTCCCTTGTTCGCGCGGCTCCCTTTCTTTATAGATCACTTCCTTCAAATGCCTTGCCTTTATCAATCTCTCTATTTCTTCTTTGAGGTGCCTACGCTTCTCAGTGTAATGCCCGTAATTATTATGAAATCGACAGAAGGAGGCAGTCTTGGGGTGAGTGGGGATAGGTGTGCGATCCTCTGGCCACTGAATGGCATCAGGCATAGAACGCTCCATAATACTGAACACCTTAGCCCGCGGATATATTAATGGTGTGAAGTCTTCTTGTTTCCAATCGCGCGCGCTCGCCTCCTGCCTCGCACTAACCCCTGCACTCGAAGCCAGGAGCCCGCGCACTCCCCTCCTTGACTCTCTTCTCACTTCTCTCCTCGGGATAACTTCTCGCGCCTCCGTATCCGACCTGCCAAAATGCACTCTATGTTCCTCTTCAGCCTCCTCCACCTGTATGTATTTATGACATCTTGCCAGGACATCATCATACGTTCACGCCTCTTTTTTCACTAACGATTTGCGCAAGTCCTCTCTCCTCAATCCTTAACGTAAAGCTCCAGCCTTCATCTCGTCAGTGGCAGTGGGCACCCCCAAAGTAGCACTGGTGAATCTGTTGACATATTGTTTGAGCGTCTCGTCAGGTCGCTGTACCATGGTAAAGAGTGAGTGCGCCATCCTCGCACCCTATCGAGCACTGGAAAATTGCTTCAAAAAGGCAGCTCGCAACACTAAATAACTGGTAATTTTCCCCTGTGGGAGTTGATAGAACCAATTTTGCGCGATCCCCCTCAGGGTGGATATAAAAGCTCGGCATGCCACAACATCCGTGTAGCTGTGTAGCATTCTCGCATTTTCAAAGAGCTGTAGGTGCTCAACTGGATCCGTTAATCCCCGATACTGCAAATCCAAAGCCTTATAGTTTTTAGGCATTGGTGCATGCATCATATCCTCCGAGAAAGGATGTCCTTCCTCTCCTTCCAGCTTATCTCCATCCACTCGCCTTTGTAACTTCAGCATGGCCTCCTGCAGCTCTCTAAAGGCCTTATTATGTGGTCCCATCTCGCTTTCTCCCTTTCCTTCTTTGGACACATTACCGCTCTTCTTAGTTTTCGCCTGAGACTCACCATCCGTATCAGAGGTCGGGGTCTCGCTATCACTACTATATCTATAATGTCGTCGACTACTTTGCCTGTAATGACTCCGCCTTACCTTCCGTCCTCTCGCCTGCTGTCTACGAATATGAGAGCCTACAGACGAGGTAGAACTCGAAACATCCTCCTTTCTCCGCTTACTCTGCCCCCTTTTGCGAGATAGTCTTTTCGACGTAGATTTCTCGCCTCGCTCTACTTTTTTAACCGCTGACTCCTCCTCCTTCTCGCTATGAGATCTACCGCCTTTTTCCTTCCCCGTACTCAGCTCGCTTGCTAAGTACCTACGTAATTCCTCCTGCTTCTCCAGCGGCACGAAGTCCATGAGTCCATCCAGAAATCCTTTTTTACTCTGACAAGGTTTGTCCTTCAGTAAATCTTCTCCTTCTTTCCCCTCCACATGGATCGCCTTTTGCGCCTCAACTTACGGCGTTTTCATCTCTACGTCTTCCGCCAATCCCTTCCCCTCACGCCTTCTGGGGGAGGGCGGTGGCGTACTACCAACACCCTGGACAACTGGATCCACCCGAGGAGGCGTTTTTCCATCCCTGGCCTCGTCTTTCTCATTAACGTCCTCCAATCTATTCTTTCTGTTCTTCTTGTTGTTCGATAGAGCACTGTATTGTAAAGTCCTCAGAATTATGTTGTTATCCCTCATATTTTGTTTACGAAATTTCTCACATCTTTTGCTCAAGGACTCGATGTCCCTCTTTCCCACAGACGGCGCCAATTTGATAAGTCAAAAAAGTTGGGTTACCAAATAAAGGGGACACTAACCTCAAAATAGAGATCAGCGACCTAAATTGGTGATGAAAGATGTCTCAGTGACCTCAAAAACCTCCAGCAATCGTCACAGTGACCTCACCGATCCTGCAAAACAATGCCTAGAACGGGCCGTATTTCGAGCCCGTTAAGGCCCTCCGACGCTTAAGTTAATAAGCGAAAAACACACTCCTCTCTCTCAATAATACGGTGAAATCACAATAATAGTATGATAATGAATACAAAATAAGAGACAAAAGTCTTCTTTTATAGAGATAGTAGAAATCCTCCACTATCTAGGGTTGCCTTTCATAACCAGAATTCCATTCATACCGTGATTCTTTCACCGACTTTCAATTGGGACTCTTCCCATATGATAAGTTCCCATAAACATGAAACTTCTTAATATATATTACCGAAATAAGCCTGGGCATATAGCCCACCAGGCCCATATACATATTAAACTCTCAATCAGGCTCAAATACTCAGCCCAACCCACCAGAGATCACGACCCTATATGAGAACTCATCCTCATACTACAGGTTGCTACTCCAGATACATCAGCTCGCCCACTTTTGAGGAACAGCCTTCGGCTCGTTCACCTCTCAAAGGCATAATATTGAGGAACAGCCTTCGGCTCGTTCACCCCTCAAAGACATAATACAGCTCGCCCATCTTCCAGGAGGCACACCCTCTCCTAGAAATGAGGTCGCCTCCTACAAATACCAATATATATTACATAATATCGCGTACGAATATTTTGGTCCACATCAAATAACACCACCAAATCAGTTTAAGTAATATTCTAAAACTTATACAGCATTACATTTTTCAGTATATATTGACAATGGAGATCCTACATAGCTGCTCCATATGTCATGCAATAACGTGGTATGGTGAACGCAGAGAAAAGAGCGAGAAAAAAGCAAGCCCAACATTCACATTTTGTTGTGGTCGTGGAAAAGTGGAGTTACCATTACTAACCAAACCTCCAGCAACTCTACATTGCTTTCTATTTGGTAGGGATCTAAGGAGTAATAAATATTTGAAAAATATACGAGCATACATAGCGTGTTTAGCTTTACATCGATGGGAGGAAAAGTAGACATGACCATCAACAACGAAAAAGCTCCATATGCATACACAATGGTCGAGTCTGAAAGAATCTCTTATCTTAGAAATAATCAGCTACTGTTGAGGACAAATAAATTTAAAAATCTCGCTGCACCATTTCCAAGTTGTGAAACATCCGCATGTTCTATTGGGCAGAGAATATTATTACCAACATTATTCACTAGGGAGCTAGATATATGATACAAAAATTTTGAGATGCTATGGCTATTTGCAAGTGGTACGGATATCCAGAATTATTTATTACACTAACTTGTAATTCAAAATGACCAGAAATAACAAGATTTCTAGATAGCAGAGGATTGAATTCAGAAGATAGACCAGATCTCGTTTGTCGAATTTTCAAGATTAAATTTGATCAAATAATTGATGACATGAAAGAAAATGAAATATTTGGCAAAACTAGAGTAGGTACACAAAAATATTTCCATAAATAGTTTGTTTTACTCTTTTCGTTTATTAAATTCATGTATTTTTTTAATATATGGATATTAGATTTTAGTTCATATAAGATTGTTATATTTGAAAGATTACTTAGAAATATAATAACAATCTAGGAATATTAATTAATTATAAAACAATCTTAAATATTACTGCAGTTATCTACACAGTGGAGTTCCAAAAATGTGGTTTACCGCATGCCCATATTCTTCTTTTCCTACACCGTGATAGCAAGATCCCAACACCAGACGACATTGATCAAATAATTTCAGGTGAGATACCAGATAAACAAACATATCCTAGCTTGTACGAATTTGTGACTCAACATATGATGCATGGTCCTTGCAGTTCAAAGAAAAGCGACAAACTATGCTTGATAAAAGGAAAGTGTTCTAAGCGTTTCCCAAAAAAATATATTGATAGAACTACAGTTGACGAGAAAGGTTATCCACTATAGAGGAGAGATACTGGAAATTTTGTGAAAAAGAATGGTATAATTCTGGACAACAGGTTCGTTGTTCTACACAATTCACAACTGTTGATGTGGTACCAAGCTCATATAAATGTAGAGTGGTATAGTCTATTCAAATTAATTAAATACTTTTTCAAGTATATAAATAAGGGGCCTGATCGTGTGACTGCAAACTGTCATTAAGGAACAAGTGGTTGACGAAATAAAATTTTTATCAATTGTAGATATATATCGCCACCTGAGGCAGTATGGCTTATCATCGCATTTGATATTCACTACAGGTGTCCTTCAGTACAAAGACTGAGTTTTCAACTCCCAAATGAACAACCTGTATTTTATAACGACGACGATAAAGTTGGTTACGTTTTTTAATAGAAACAAGACAAACAATCAATGTTCCTTGCATGGATGGAATGCAACAAAATCAATGCAAAAGCTAGAACCTTGACATATCCCGAGTTTCCTACATGATTTGTTTGGAAAAGAAAGAAGCATATTTGGGACGCGAGAAAAGGTAGATCCGCGGTTGGAAGATTAGATTATGTCCCCCCGGGAGTTGAAGAGTCTTACTATTTATCACTTATGCTTCATCATAATCGAGGTGCAGTTTCATATGAAGCTATAAGGACCGTTGATAATTTTGTACAAAAAAGTTACAAGGATGTGTGTTATGTGTTAGGTTTGTTGGATAATGATAGAGAATACATTGATGGGATAATTGAGGCCAATTTCTAGGGATCCCCACATTTTCTTAGGAAGCTTTTAGTGGCACTACTACAATCCGGAAGCATTTCCAGACCAGAATATGTGTGGGAAAAGACTTGGAGAATTCTTGTCGAAGACATACTACCACGATAACATAAACTACTTGGCATAAATGGTAAGAAATATATAAATTATTTCATTATAATTTTTATTATAATCATCTACAATATATATATATATATATATATATATATATATATATATATATATATATATATATATATATATATATATATATATATATATATATGCATTCCTGTTATTATTTTTTAAATTCCCATCGATTGATTTCACAGTAAAAATATTTGTAAATAGTATTTTGTATAAGAGTTTTTTTATATCATTTGACACGTATATGTAAACTATTTCATAATCAAATATCTGCACTACTTATTTATGTTTAATATTATTTATGCAGACCTACATTTGAGCGACAACATGTTAAAAAACTTTACTTTGATTGAAGTAGAAAAATTATTGCAGAAGAATGGAAAATCGCTTAGTGATTACAGTGACATGCCAATTCCCGATGATTCCTTAATGACTGCAGGAAACAACAAACTCATACAGGAGGAACTTAATTTTGATAGATCATTCTTGGATGTTGAGCACCATCGATTACATTTATCGATGACAATTGAACAAAAGGAAATTTACGATGAAATTTCAAGTGCGACGGCAAATGAAAAAGGAGGTGCCTACTTTGTATATGGGTATGGTGAAACTGATAAAACCTTCACATGGATAATATTATCCACTACATTAAGTTATAAGGGCGATATTGTTCTTAACGTAGCATCGAGTGGTATTGCGGTACTTTTACTGCCCCCCGGAAGAACACCACACTCAAGATTCGAAATACCTATAAATATATCGGAACAGTCTATGTGTTCTATAACACCTGGGACAGAGTTGGTTGATCTTATATATAGAACAAAGTTGATCATTTGGGATGAAGCACCAATGATGAATAGATTCTATTTTCAAGCGTTCGATAAAATTTTGATGTTTATTACGAATGGTGAAGCGAAGAACATACCATTTGCCAGAAAAGTTATTGTTCTTGGTGGAGACTTTAGGCAGATCCTTCCTGTTGTACTAAAGGGTGGTAGAGAAGATACCGTATATGCGAGTATATGCTCTTCTCCATTATGGAATCATCGCAAAAAAGTCAGATTGACAAAGAATATGAGATTAACAGTTGGACAGTCGATGTCGGACTCAGCTGCCCAAGAAATTAAGGAATTCCCTGAGTGGATTCTAAAAATAGGTGATGGTAAAATTGTGATGGATGTTGAGGGGCGGAGCTTAATTGATGTTCCTAATGATATACTTCTTCAAAGTACAGGTGATCATCTTGAAGCTATTGTTGAGAGCACGTACCCTTCTCTTATAAGTAATTTTGGAAAATCTACATTTTTTGAAGAAAGGGCATTATGTCATATCAATGCTTCCAGGAGATGAAAGAGTATATCTCAGTTCTGGTACCATATGCAAAATATACGTGAATAGAGAAAATCATAATCAAATTTACTCAACTGATTTCCTCAACACCATAAAGTGTTCGGGAATCCCAAATCACATCTTGAAATTGAAGGTTGGAGTTCCGGTGATGCTAATTCAAAATATGGATCAAGCCTCAGGACTATGTAATAGAATCAGGGTGGTTGTTACGCAACTCAGGGATCGCATTGTAGTGGCAAAAATCCTCTCAGGGATTAGTATTGGGACTAAAGTGGTTATTCCACGTATGGTATTAAGCCCTTTGGATAGGTTGCCATTTAAGTTTCAGAGAAGGCGATTTCCACTGATAGTTTGCTTCACGATGACTATAAATAAAAGTTAGGGCCAGACACTCTCCCATGTTGGATTGTATTTGCCAAGACCCATTTTCAGTCATGGTCAGCTTTAGCAATATCCAGGGTTAAAAATCGAAAGGGATTGAAGATTCTTTGTTGCGACGAGAACTGTGAAGTCATAAATAGAACGCTTAATGTGATGTACAAAGAAATTTTCCAAAATTTGAAGTGAATGATAAGATTGTACATATATTTTGAATGCATACTATATTTATTAACAGGGTGGTTTTTTAAAAATGCATGCAATGCATATGAATTTCTTTTAGAAAATTGTGTAGCGCATGCAATGCAAACTATTATTTTGTTTTAAAAAAACCGTGTAACATGATTCGAACTTTTGTGTTCCTACTTTTATAAATATTTGTAAATTATTCAAAAGCTCGCTCGTAAGAGTACGAGTTCGCATGTAGGGTGATAAGTTGAACCGATTTGATCTCAAGGAACATGTAATCGAAATCTCAAACGTTTGTTTAATCACAAAGTAACATGAAGACTAATTAAATTGGGGGTTTGTTTATTTTTATTATCTAAGAAACTAAATAGCATGAATATAAACCTATCAACTAACAAGAACTAACTAGCATGAATCAAACTCAAGTAATCGATCTAATCAAAGCATTAGCATATATGAAACCTTCTAGCAATAACAAAATCTAAAGCATAGAACTTCAATGAAAATAGCAAACATAAGCATAATCAATTATTTTAAACGAAACGTAAACGGAATAATAAGTCTCAATCAATCAAGCATGAAATAAATAAACTAATAATAACTAAAGTTTATGAATCCAATATCCAAAGTAAATCAAGAACAATAAATTAAAGCAATTACCTAGTAGCTTGAATTAAACTAAGAAAACTAATTGAAAAGTTTAGAATACTTATTTGAACTATGAAGTGAAGTAAATTCTCCAGCCACTCGGGAGAAAACGCGTGGATCTTGGCTGAGAATCGAATCACGAACTAAAGACGGAACTTGAAACTTGTGACTCTTGAATCTTTGATCTTGATCACTTTTAATGTTATGGGTTGTAATGGTATATTGTTTGTGAGGCTATGGACCGAAAATAGGGTTATGGGGGTGATATATGTCTATTTAGGACGGATTCAGGAGGGGTTTATATAGTTTTCCCATGTCTTGGAGAACAAGTTATGGTAAAACGCGTTTCTGGGCACGATAACGGTACGACTTAGTGGTAAGAGTTACCACTAACTATATCGTTAATCCTCCTTAAGTAGTCTCGGTCCCTCCGTAGCGGTGTTGATAACGGTAGGATAGTAATCGTTAAGTGCACTGCTAACCTCTCTGTAACTTCGTAATGGTGTAACCATCGGTAAAGGGATACCGTTAGGGTTACCGTTAGTTAGGTCTGGGAGCTCTCTGTCCATCTCTAGCGGTAAGATAGCGACAATGGTAGTGGTAAGGTTACCGTTAGCTTCTAATTTCTGCTACTTCTTCGTCGGAACGCTCGATTCTTATCTTTTAATTATTGAACTTAGTCTCTCCTGCGTTGAGCTCCTCCGGTTACTTAGCTATAAGATGAAAAATAGAGAACAATCAAATATTTGCATCAATCTAGATCATAACTTGATAAAATAAGCTTATAAAATTAATCTTCCCAACTTATATCAAAAACTATAAGAAAAACTAACTAAAACGCTAATAAAAATAAGGACAAATATATGCTAATCAACTACCCCACGCTTGTTGGTTTGTTCATCCTCGAACGAACGATAATTCCAAAGAATAACTAGAATGAAAATAAGTCAAGCTAATAGTCGTGTCGTGCTACGTAGATAATTTTGAAAATATAGATACATGCAATGCAACTTCAAACGCTCGACCATTATTACATTCTCGCTCCAAAAACAAAATCATGCGTCCTCTCAAAAGGGTAATATATATATGTGTACGCTCAAACACTCAAGAATTTTTATAGGGACGCGTTTACGCTCAATTCATCAAAATACAAGCACAATAAGCAAGAACAAAAATCAAAAACTTCTCCATTGCGTTTAAGTGTGTAACCAACAAAGAATCGGAAAAGGTCTTTACGGGTTGTAATGTAGGCTGTTTGGATGGGTATGGAATATATAAGTCATGTGGCTAACTCATGGTCTAACATGATCAATAACTCACCAAACTGTTCAAATCACGAAGCAATGTGCTTCACCTCGCTCAAAATAAAACCTCACTAAACACTCATAATTTAGCCATTAAGTTTAGGCTATTTCTCAACTCGCACTCTAAACCGACTTTTGCTCGAACCACTTAACTTTTAAGAAGCTTATGATATGCTTCCTTATTACGACTCAAATATTTCCTTTCAACATTAGGCTCCACAAGAAAATAAATAATAAACACGAGTCTTTAAAAATGTAGGAAATAACTCAACTAGAACCACCATCTTTTTTTATTATTTTTTATTTTGTTCCCTTTTATTCTTTTTTATGGGGTCTTTTTTTTTTTCAATCCCCCTTTTACTCTTTTTTATGGGGTTTTCTTTTCTTCTTCTTCTTCTTCTTCTTCTTCTTCTTCTTCTTCTTCTTCTTTTTTTGTGAAGGATGGTGATCCTTTATTACAACTTTTCATAAATCCTTAATAAAATCTCCAGAACACAAATAACCAATAAAAGTAACTAACTTATACCCCACGCTTTTAATGATTGTAGGAGACTAAAAAATACTCATGGCTATAGGAAATGGATTATTTGGCTATAATTGGCTCATTCTGGATTTATAGTGGCTAATATATATGGATATGGCCGGACGAGAAATTAGTGGTTAAACACGAGAAATTACTAATTATTACAGGCTGCAGTTTTATAAAATTATGACTTAGAAAAATGATGTTAAGTTTCGTGATAAATGTCACCAGACCTAACATCAACTGAATCTCATAAACAGTAGCGGAAAATATAAACACAGTAAATTAATTTCAGTTGGTAAGTAATCGTACTTACGAACTTGGGTGTACAAACCCGAAAACTATACTACTTTTCAATTGTTCAAACCCAATTACAAAATATAGAAGTAATATACGAAAAACAAATTGTATCAAACACTTGATACACAAAATACTCGTCGCTTCTTCTTTAGTTGAATTCCTCCGTTGGTTATGCAACGTAGAAATCCCCTTAGTTCAACAACGTAGCTCCGAGTATCCCTTTGTGTGTTCTGCTTCAAGGATGTGTGCATCGTGTGTATCTTTATTTCTTGCGTCTTCTCCCTTTTATAAAACAAGACTCCCAGTCTTGTTAAACAAGTTAGATAAGTATTTAGGAAACTAAATAAAGTCCTAGACTCCAACTAAGAAAGAAATCTAGAGTCCTAAAATACTTTGTGTCCTAAGAAAGACAAACTACAAATAAGGAATAATATTGTTGAAAATAATATTCCCAACAATCTCCCCCTTTTGCCTTTCTGGACAAAACCACAAGGATGCAAATGTTCAACGACTCCCCCTAAATAAGATCGAACTAGAAGCACGAGTCCTCTCTTGTTTGCCAAACGAACCAGCTGCGTCTTCTTCATCTTTCTATTTCTTCATTTTCTCCTCCTTTTTGTACTGAAAGCAAAAGAACCTTAAAAATGAGTCCCGAAATGCCTAGTTCTGTGCAACCTGGTTATCAAATAAAGTAATCTGGGCTCGGACAATCGGAGCAGAAAAATGAACCATGTTGGTACTGATGTTGGAAACATCAGAACCATCACCAGACATGACACCAGCTCGAAGAGGCGCCACGGTGCCTAAAGAAGGTAATGAGATTCTGCTTCACGAGAACATCAACGGGGATTTGGTGCTCAGCAATCATGCCTCAATTTTGAAATCCTAAGAACAACTCCTCAGCTTCACTCGTCAAGAACCTCGTGGAGACTGGTTCCATGTCTTCAATCTCGACGGCTTGAGATGGAGCCTCATCAGAGCTAGTAGCCAATGTAACTGGGATACATCCAGATAAAATGGAGGTCGACTTAGTAGTTGGGGAAGGAACAGGATCAACAGCAGGCGATGTTGGAATCCGTATAAATCACCGGAACCAACATCATCAACCGGGTCAGCAGCAGGCAAGGGAACCTTTCCCTTCTTTTTCGCCTTCTTGGAAGGTCTATGATCACGAATAAGTATCTCATCACGGATAAGCTCACGCCGACAGAGAGCTCTGGGAATTTTCTCGGAGAGGATATCCTGTTGCAAATTTCAAAAAGAAAATAAAAAACAAAGGCAATTCGAGAGACACTGTGAAGAAGTTGAGAGTTAGAGATTTTTAATTGCAGAAGGACTAAAGGGAAGTGGAATAAGAACGGTAATAAATCCTAATTTACCAATTATCCATTTTTTTAACCCACAAAAGATTTTCTTTCCATCCAAAAAACCCCACTCCCCCCTTAATTTATGACACAATATCACGACCAATTTGGCCATGATTTCCACTATCCAAACCATGTATAAACAAAGAGAAACCGAATTTTAGCTGGAAAATTGAACCATCACCAAGAGCGTATAAAAAGCGTACAAAGTGGAAAATCTAAAATTCATATCAATCTCATATTACATGTCCAGCACACCCGATCACAACACCATTGAAACAATCAAATAACTACATCCTCAACAAAACCAAGAGATGTCAGAATAAGAAGTAAACAAGAGAAACATAACACTCAATAATACAGACAAATTCACAAAATATGAATGTCTTAATTTATGCCTAAAAAATATGACCTAGAAAGGTAAAAAATCTTCACATAAATATTTTTAGAGATATTGATCAGTGTTGCTTTTCATGACTGATGACACTAGACCAACATTGCATAAGGTGAAGTAATTGAAAACAAACCCCTAATGACAACGTCAAAATCTCTCAAGAAGGTGAAATTTAAAGATTAGACCTTCGGTCTAGTTTTTCTTCATCCTTTTAAGATTTGAAGAGAATTATTATATCTTCAGCAATTGCTGTTAACACCTTTTGTTTTTGGACCTGGGAGAAAACCTGTTTCTGCGGGAGAGTTCCACAATCACAAAATCGAAGAGGTTAGTCTTTTTGTCATCACTTTTATTACAACACATGACCTTATTTCTCTTTATATCAGACTCATTGCATTTGAATTATGTATGAAAATGAAAACAAAAACGCATGCAAAATATACAAATGTTATGACTGATGACAACTTTGGGCGTCATAACATCAAACCCAACATGGACTAGACTATGCACATTCCGAGATTTCTTCTCAAACGAGAGAAGGTCTCTAAATCTAATGCTTTTGTGAATATGTCAGCACGCTGACTGTCCGTCCCTACATGTTCAAGACTTATTATCTTTCTCTCACTTAAGTCTCGGATGAAGTGATACCTGATGTCAATGTGTATTATACGAGAGTACTGAACTAGATTTTTTGAGATTCCAGTTGCGCTCGTATTATCACAGAGTACGGTCAAAATACTGCTATGGAGACCGTAGTCCTCAATCATCTGGTTCATCCAAGGAAGTTGCGTACACGCACTTCCAGCTGTAATGTATTCGGCTTCAAGAGCATCCTCTACATGCTTGGGCTCTATTTTGGCAAGAAACAAAGACTCTCGAAAAAGAGAATAGTTAGTGGATAAACAGACAAATCTTACCATTTCCTTGAAGTTTATTTGTCTCTTCCTCGTACTCCTCTCATTAAGATCACCAATAATTTGACCGGTTGGATAGTTCTTTTGAACTCTTTGGCGGAATATCTCTTTGATAAAGATCAATTTGATTTTCAGGATCCTCATCCTCTGATTCTAAATCAGATTCAGGACCCGCCTGGGAAGGAGTTGAAACTGGAGTCAACTTGCCAGTTTCATTATTGCCAGACTCTTTCTGAGTCGGTGTTGGGTTTGGTGACATGTCACCAGACCCGTCACCACTTGCAACAACAACTTTATCCTTGATCAAATTTTCCACCATCTTGTACCTGCAGAACACATCACCAATTATTTGGTAACAATTTTCAGAAGTCCTCTGACCAGTGAGGATATAAGCACCATCCTCGTCATAGAATTCACACTTCTCCCGTGTGAACTTAACACTAAAGCCAACATCACACAACTGACTAATGCTTATCAAATTAGCAGTCAGTCCTTCAACAAGTAGCATATTTTCCAGCTTGGCAACACCTGGAACATGGAGTGTTCCTTGCCCAATAATCTGTCTATTTGCACCTCCACCATATTTGACCTTTCCTCCTTTAAATTTTACAATGTTCGACAAAAGGTCTTTTGATCTGGTCATATGTTTGGAGCATCCACTATCAAAGTACCATTCTCTAGGAACATGAGATTTTAGAGAAGTATAAACCATGTTACACTTGACCTCCCCCTTTCTTACCCAGACTCGTTTGAACTTGGTGTTGCCTTTGGTGTTGACAATCTGAGTCCCATCACGAGTCCCAACATCTTGTTTGATCCTCTGAAAATGACTTTTCTTCCCGGTTCTCTTCTAGCAGAAAGGTCGAATGTGACCATGATCGACACAGTGATGGCAAACATACTGCCTTCTTCTCTTCTTATAGCGCTTGACAGACTCTTGGTTGTGGCTGACTTGATGCGATTGTTGCTCCGGTTTGTAACCAATTCCATGCCTTGAAGTTTTTGTATACGCCATCTCCAGAATTTCATCTAGCTTCGCAGTTCCCTTGTTGAGGTTCGATAGAGTGTTCTGAGTCTTCTTCAGATCGGCCTTCACTCGTTCCAATTCCAAGTCTTTCCTTGTGATAGCTGACTTTGGACGCGTAACTATTTCGACTTAATCGTTCTTCTTATGGATGAGTTTCTTAACCTTGATCATGAGAGCTTTCACCTTTAGGACCTGATTTCCCCATTTTTCAAACAAATCGTCATACTCTAGGCATAGTTTTTTATACTCGTCAGTTGTTTCTTTGACTTCTGCATTTAGAAAAAGGATGTTGGAGTCGATGTTGCCAACTCGTATGTCGTCATCCCAGACAACATTAGTAAACAATGCAAGAACTGACTTAGGTGAGTCAGATTCATCGTCATCTTCATCAAACTCCTTTGGAATCAGGCTCTTTTTCCTCAATGTGTTAGCACACTCATTCTTGTAGTGTCCCCATCCTTTGCACTCGTGGCATTGAACTTCACTAAGAGGTTTATGTGAGGTCGTTGTCCTGGACTCAGATGATGACGGCTGGAAATTTGAGAGTTTTCGTCCAGCCGATTTTGGGGGTGGATTTTTTGATTTGAACTTTGAAAATATGCCTCCAATGTTGTTTCTTCTCCTTAGAAGTTTGTTGAATTTTTGAGTGAGCATAGACACCTCTTCTTCTCCAAGAGTGGTATTCTCGATCTTGTCCAGCAAATCTCTCCAATCAACAGCTTCATTGTCATCATCCGAGTTGACATCATTAGTGAGGGCAACGTTCTTCTCTTTTGAGTTGGAAGCAAGATGTTCCATTTCGTACATCTTGAGCGATCCAACTAGTTCATCGAAGTTTAAATTATCAGTGCTTGAAACTAAATTATCTAAGAATTATTAATCTAGGGATTTTTAAAGCAAATTAATTCTAAATTAATTAACTAGCATGCATCAAACTACTATGAACTAAATCTAACACATGAGCTCTTAAGAACAAGATCAATATCAAAATCCTCAAGCAATAACATATCATGAACCAAATATCAACTAATTATTAAAACAAAAGCATTATTTAAATTAATCATGAACAAATCTCATCACCAAGCATGAACAAAAAGAAAAAGATGCAACTAATTATTATTAAAAACTAAAAATCTGAAGCTTCAAACTTCAGCAAATCGAAGGTTCATACGATCACAATAATTAAACGATTCAAAAACTAATGCGAAAATAATAAAATCCTAAGAACATAAATTATCTAAGATTAACGCTAGAAATAACTAGATTTTAGAAGACTTATTAATAACTAAAGGTTCCTGAAAGTTCTCTGCGAATTTGGGTTGTTGGTGGTTGCTCTTCGTCGAAAAATCGGATCTTGAACGAAAAACGTCGTCTTGTCGCTTGGGATCTTGAATCTTCGTCGTAGATCTTGAAAATTCGTCCTAGGGTGTTGAAAATAGGATTCTCAACCCTAGGATTGTTTCTAGGAAGGTTTTTAGGTCTGAGTGTACGCCCCAAGTCGGATTATGGGGAGTTATTTATAGTTTTCGCGTTTCTTGGACAGTAAGAAATCTTAATTCGGTTTCTGGACAAGTTAGCGGTAGCACTTAGCAGTAAGGAGCTACCGCTAACAGCTACCGTTAGCTTCTCTGTCCAGTCTTAGCGGTAGTGTTAACGATAAGGTAGCGGTAGGCAACCCTTATAGAAAGCTATCGCTAATTCTTCATTTTTGTACTTCTGCACTTCGACAACGGTTTTGGGCAGCGGTAAGTAACCGTTATAGGTAGTGGTAGCTACTAGCGGTAGGAAGCTACCGCTAATGCTATCGTTAATGCCTCTGTCCTTCAATGATACTATAACGGTTCCAGTATAATAACCGTTATAGAAAACTGGCAGATTCAAACTTTTGCTACTTTTTCGCCGGAAAGCTCGATCTTTGCCTCTTGATCATCATACTTCATCTCTAACGTGTTGAACTCTTCCGGTTACTTAGCTATAAAGTACAAAATCATAAATAATCACTTATTTGCATCAATCTAGATCAAAAGGCGGTAAAATAAGCTGGAAGTACAAATATACGAAATTAAGCTTAAACTCTTCAACTTATACCCAAAAAAAAAATAATAAACTAAAATGATACTAAAAACCAAGACAAATTAGTGCTAATCAATTATTACTAGTTCTTTAATATACTCCAAAAATTAAAAACAGAAACTTAGAGATATTGTAAAATAATAAAATAACTCAATATGAAGAAACCTAAAAGATAAATAACCACAAAAAACAACAGTTTTCTCTTGAGGGAATATTTCTCTGATGTAAGTCAATTGTTCAGCTGGATCTTTCATATGTGGATCAGAATCTGATTCTGGAGCAGTTTGAGTAGATGTTGGGTTTGATGTTGTGTTCCCAGAACCATCACCGATACCAACATCAACCGTTTCTCCTGTTTCAACACCTGCACTTTCATCTACACTAACCGTGACATTATCTTGAGGATTTTGATCATAAACCAGATCATCATCCTCAGCAGGTTTAAAATCACTCATCAAATCATCAAACTTGACGTTAACCGACTCAATCATGCAACGCATTCTAAGATTAAACAATCTATATGCATGACTATTTCGAGAGTATCCCATGAAAATACATTTATCACTCCTTGAGTCAAGTTTTGCAAGATGATTTCCCCATTTAGCACATAACAAATACACCCAAAGATACGAAAATAACTCAAATTTGGCTTTTTGTCCATCAATAATTTATAAGGAGTAACACAAGAACCTGATCTAAAATACACCCTATTAATTATATGGCATGCAGTGTTCATTGCTTCTCCCCAAAAACGTTTAACAACCCCATTTGAAATAATCATAGTACTAGTTATTTCTATTAGAGATCTACTTTTGCGTTCAACTATCCTATTTTGTTGGGGGGTGATGGGTGAAGAAAATTCATGAGTTATACAAATTTTGGAACAGTATTTTGAAAAAGATGCATTCTCACATTCTTTTCCACGATCAGACCTAATCCTACCAATATTCACACCAAATTGCACACACAACCTTTTTGCAAGTTTTATAAATGCTTCGAAAGCCTCAAATTTTTCTTTTAAAAACTCTACCCAAGTAAAACGAGAAAAATCATCTACTATCACAAGAACATACCTTTTACCACCAAGCTTCTAAACTTAAAGTGGTCCCAAAAGGTCCATGTGAAGGAGTTCGAAATAATATAAGGTAGTGAGACTTTGTACTATTGGATGTGGCACCCTGACCTACTTTCCTTTCTGGCACGCTTCTTAAACAGGAACAGTTTTAGTGTTGAGCTTAGGTAGTCCGATCACAGCATCCTTCTTGACCAATCTCTCCATCATCTTGTAATTGACATGTCCGAGCTTTTGATGCCACACCTCGGCATCACTCAATTGAGATAGCTTGCAGAACACATCACCATCGATTTGATAGCAATTATCTGAAGTCCTCTGACAAATGAGAATACATGCATTGCCTTCATCATAAATTTCGTGTCTTTCATGAGTGAACTTGACATTGAAACCACTATCGCATAGTTGGCTAATATTTATCAAGTTCGCCGTTAAACCTTTAACCAGCAACACGTTCTCAAGTTTTGCAATACCAGGTACATGAAGGGTTTCTTGGCCAATGATTTGGCCATTTGCACCTCCACCATACTTCACATTTCCTCCATGAAATTTGACAATATTCGAGAGGAGATCTTCCGAGCCGGTCATGTACTTAGAGCATCCACTATCAAAACACCAGGCTCCAGGGATGTGAGACTTCAGAGAGGAATAGATCATGTTGCATTTGATCTTGTTCTTTTTGACCCAGACCTGCTTGATTCTGGTTTTGGTTTTGGTGTTGGGAACACAAAAATCATCACAGAAACCAACACGGATCCCAACAGATAGTTTCGACCTTTTAAATTGATTTTGTTTCCCAATAAGCTTCCAGCAGTATGGTCGAATGTGCCCAGGTTCACCACAGTGATGGCACACATATTGTCTTCTTATCCTTTTGTGGCGTTTGGTCGACTTCATCTTTTGAATTGAATCTGGGTTTTGAACAGGATTGTATCCAATCCCGTGTTTCGAAAAATCTAGGATACTCGATTCCATAATTTCATCCAGATTGGCCTTGCTCTTGTTGAGGTTTGTGAGGGTTTCTTGGATCTTCTTCAACTCGTTCGAGCTCATCATCTTTTTTGGTGAGGGGACTCCAATCGGCCAATTATATTAAGTTGATCATCATTTTCCTTAGTCAATTTGTCCACCTCGATTCTAAGATCTTTGACTTTGAGTACTTGTTTTCCCCAACTAACATATAATTTACTCAATGCTCAGTTTCTCGTACTCATCAAGAGATTCATCAACCTCATCGTCATCTTCAATGTACTCTGTAGCAGTCAAGCTCTTCTTCCTCAGAGTATCCATAGCGTCCTACAAATAAGGATCGATATACTTAATTTTAAGTAACCTGCTTTGATACCAACTGTAAAATTCGAAGGGCCTATGGTTTTAGAAATAAGTATCGGTAAAACGATGTTATTTTCGGTGTTATAATCACCGAAACTAACATCAAACAGTTTCAGAATAATAAACAGCAGTTTTAGAAAACTGATGTTTAGAACGATGTTAACAACATTGAAACCAACATCACACAAAGTTTAAATACTTGCAGCGGAATAAATATTAAAAAATCGAACACAGCAATTTAAAATCAGTTCACAAATAAAATATACTTGTGAACTTGGGTGTACAAACCCGAAAACTATATTACTTATCTTGTTCAAGATCAATACAAAATATTTAAAGTAATATATGAAAACTACAGTATCAAAAACTATGATACTAAAGTACTTATCGCCTTGAAGAATAATGATCTTTTCTTTGTTGGTTACGCAACTCTAAAGATCTCCGTGAATAAAATCGTGGCTTCAAGTCTTGTGGCAAAGCTTGTAATGATCTTCTCCGTTGGTTACGCAATTTCGAAAATCTCCTTAATTTAGATCGTTACCACAAGTCTTTTACTTGCTCGTGTTCTTCTTTGCTTGCGTCGTCTTGCTCTTGCTGCGTCCTTCTCAGAAAACTGTGTAAAGATTATCGAAGATGTCCTTTTACGTCTTTGTCTTGTCTTAAATAGACAAGACTTCTAGAGTCCTAAACTTGGTAAACAAGTTAAACAAGTCGTAAACATAATATAGGAAACTAAATAAAGTCCTATACATAATTTAGTAAACAAATCTAGAGTTCTAATTCTATTTCCCTAATATATTTTGAGTCCAAAAAAGACAAATAACAAAATAAAGAAATTCTCATAAATTAATTTCCCAACCAATAATAATAATAATAATAATAATAATAATAAAACAAAACAACAATAACAGCATATAAACATACTAAATGATCAAAAGAAGCATTCAAGAAAAGTTGCTCACCGCTAAGGCTTTTTGCAGCATTCTTAATGTCTCCACCTAAGTTGCACCGACACGGATACGGAACGGGACACGATACGACTCAAACACGAGAACACGCTTACTTTTAAAAATATAGGACACGACACGGCTCGGACACGTTTATAATATAAATAATTATTAATATATTTATTTCCTATAAATATTAAATTATAATAATTTTTATTTTTAATAAATCATCTAAAATAATTACAAACTCATTCACAATAATTTATAAAACATCAAATAAAATAAAAAATGAAAAAAATAAAAATTTTGGAAAAAAACAAAAACAAAAATGAAAAAACGTGTCGGGGCCATGTCCTGACCGTGTTCCCTATGCCCCGCCGTGTCCGCGCCATGTCTCCTGTCCAAAAGTTCAAAAAAAAAAAAAAAAAAAAAAAAACACGCGTCCGACATGTGTCGAGCGCGTGTTCGCGTCTCTGAAGTATCCGACTCGGCTCGAGAGTCAAAAACGAAATGTCCGTGCATCATAAGTCTCCACAAAAGTATGATTAAATAACAATTAAGCTAACATGCTCCTGAACACCTTCTTTTTCCACCCGTGGACTTGATCCAATCTTTGGACACACACAAATATTAGAAAGCACTTGAACCCACAAAAACTAAGCAATTAAAATAATCATATTATCTGTAATGATCAATAATAATCCATAATGATACTTTTATAATTAAGAATTATAAGAAATGAAAGCGTGATACTAAATATTTGTGATAAAGAATTATAAGAAATAGTTTCACGAGACTAAATATGATGTTTTAATTTCTTCAAACGTTGAGTCGTAGCCACTTGTGGAATGAGGGGTGAAACGGCCCAACAAAAGTATTTTCTTCTTTAGAATTTATAATATATAAGTTTTTAAATATAAAAATAACTTGACTAAGAAAATTGAGGGGCAATATCATCGTAGTATTTATTCTTGAATTCCAAAAGTAAATAAATAAACTAAAAATAATAAAATGACTGAATTATATTTTTACTTTGCTTACATATTTTTCATTAAATTTTAATGTGCAAAAATATATTTCGATAATTTAAATTTATATGTGATATTAGTTGATGACCTCACTAGAAAGATATTCTAGTTATATACATCTCATGAAATATTGAGTCCCAAGTACAACAAAAGTATTTCCGTATTTATGGAAGGAAGATTCAAACAACTAATAAACTTTTTAAAAAATTATATGTAGTAATTAAAGAGATTTAAAATCTAAAAATCATGAGTAATTCTTAAAACATAATCAAAGACTTGATTCTTTGGGAATAATTACAGAAATTTAAAATCTAAAATTCACGAGTAATCCTTAAAATAAATTCAAAAGATTCAATGTCGAATTCTCAACATGCGTTATATAGTATCGTTATCTAATTATTATTTATTATTACTAATTTTATATTCTCATGCTAAAATTAAAAATTCGTTAATAATTTTAGCTACATACTTAGATTATCTTGCAAAACTAACTCACATTTTACTTATTTAGATTATTTAAAATTCAAAAATAAAATTTATTTTCGTTTAATATAAGTATAACGTATTTATATTATTTTTATAATTAATTTTTTCTTTTTCGTTAATCTTGTACGTAATTTGACTTCTCAATAAAGATAATTAATTTTTATTTTTATTTTTTAAAATTATATTCATATTTTTATATTAGGAAGAATCTTAAGATGAGGAAGGGAAGAAGCTCATCATATAGTTATATTAGGGTATATATACTATTATTATATAATTAGTAATTAGTAATTATTCTAAGAAATTGTATGAAACATTGAAAATAAATCTTAGGAAATATATTAGTTTTTATATATTTTTAAGAAATTATTATTATCGTTTTATTATGAAATAAACTTCATATGTTGGATATTTATTCTTTCAAATAAGATTTCATACCTCTTTTACCTTCCTAATATTTAAACAAATATATTTTTATGTCAAATTTTGAGCATTGATTTTAACTCGTGTGAACATTGATTTGTGAAAATAAACACATCACAATAATCTACTCAAAATGTAAATTGAGAATTTAACGTCAATCTTCATAACTAATACAATTAACGACTCATTTACATTTATACTATTTGAACAAATTTATCATATATAACTTTTTCAAATTCATTTCAAGCGAAACGCCCTTAAATCCACAGCCTGAAAATGCCAAGAAGTGAAAAGGCTCAGATCTAAACTCGTATAATCTAGTAACAAGGAGAAATTTTCCAAGAAAAAACAAAAAAAAACTGAAACAAGTAAAGAAACTTGGCAAAAGGCCGTGGCAGAAACAAAACATCTATAGAAAAACTTGTGAAATAATAATTAAATTAAATGATATATTTTCAAAATATAAGCTTCAGCGATTGGAGAAAAAAAAGTTGAGATGTATTCTAAAAATTGCTAGGTGGCTGCTAGGCGCCAGGCCAGTGCCTAGAACATTACATCAAACTATTTAATAATCCAACATACTACTTGCTACACAATAAAATCTATGACAATTCAAAATGAAAAGTAACGATCACAAATTTAAAACTATTGTTTCAAAGTTCAAAACAACATAGGTCCATAAGTTCATTAGTCAAATAACAATATCATGACATAAATTACAAAATCAAAATAATCAAGAAATGGGCCCAAAAATGACGTCCTGGCCTGGCGCCTAGGCAGTGCCTGAGGCGCCCGACAATTTCTTTGGCCGATTTTTAAAAATCGTAGGCGGGATGATGGCGCCTATCGCTTAGGCGGACGCCTAAAGCGATTTTTAAAACAGAGTGAGTAAACTAAAAACATAAACATTTAACCATAAAAAAACCCTCAAATTGAGAACATCAATTGCTCCTGTGAATAATGAAAGCAGTAAAGGTTGATTAGAGAACATAAGCAATTGCTCTCCTAAAAGAACTGTGAATAATGAAAGCAGTAAAGAAATATATATGTTGATTATTGTGCCCTGAAAGATGAAATAAGAAGACTTGAAACTTGAGTAAAAGAAACGAAATTGGAAGTTCGATTTGTAATCTATAGTTGGAAATAGCAACACCGAGGCTCTTATTTAGTTAATTAACATTTCTAAATTCACTTCAACTATCCATAAATTCTCTAATATCTTTCCAAATAAAAAATAAAAAATATTCTCTCTTTTTTATTTAAGCCTTAAACCCGATGGACGTGCCTTGGAATATAGTTGACAATTGGCAAGTCCTCGGTTTGGACCTTGTCGAGTCGATGATGAACTTCGGTGACGTGGACATGGACGATGATGGATGTTGCAACTTGACCGATGAAATGTTATCCTCGCTCGTCATGTCAGCGTTAGACGACGACCCGTTTCCTAATTTCCCAGCCCCCAACCGTTCTTGAATGAGAAATTGCAAAGAGCACTCCATGTCTTCAAAGAAAGTTCCGGAGACACCGGACTGGAGGGAATATAATGGCCCAAGTGTGGGCCCCGATGAGAAGTGGGGACCAGCAAATCCTGAACACGCGCGAACAACCCTTACTACATGACCAGACGCTTTTGGGTTACCGAGAGCGAGCTCGTTCTCGGGCCTGCCGGGGCGTGTGCTTTTCTCGAAAGTTCCGGAGTGGACTTCAAATGTCAGGTATTATAATAGGGAATAGTACCTGAGGGTGCAGCAAGCTGTTGATCATGAGGTTCGTGGGTCCATCGGTTTCGAGGACGAGACTTGGTCATGTTGCTCGGTTCTGGAGCTGGTCACAAAGAAGGAGAAACTCGATTTTGATGTGGAGATGGAGAGTGTTTGCCGTGCCTCAAATCCTCTGCAATACCATCAACAGCCACTCAAATAGTTGATAAACAATGTAAGCAATAACAAATAATCATAAACCATGATAACTAATCAAATTTCCGCCTGTATGTTTTACATAATAATGCCTTTTCTATTATTGAGATAAGAAATATTAATTCACTGCTAACTACATGAGAATGCACATTTCTCCAGTTATTTACTTGTTTGTGGTAAATGTAAATAATTGCTAAATTATTGGCTTATTAATCTGTTTTGGCCAATGACATAAATTACGGTCTCGGTGGGATCGGAGATTATTGGCTCGAACTCTAGAATGTTCCTGATTTATGAATGAGAAAACTTATGAATAAGAAAACAATATATTATTCACCGATTTCTTTCTAAATAAAATGGCTTTCATATCAAGGCTTTCAACGTACGAAATTGTTCCATCTCAAATTTATAAGCAATTCTTTTCTCCATCCAAAGGCTAAAGTCTCTGATTTAATATACTTTATTGTATTGAAATACTAAAAGTTAAAATAGAAATGTTATTTAATCCAATGGCAAAGTAGATAAGCCAAAAGCTTATAATCTTCCATTAGGGTTAATCTAAGAGGATTATAGTAGGTACAGGTACAGTCCTTAACAAGTTTGTTCAAAATCATGAAAACACGAAAAAAATAGGTCAGATCAATTTGACCCATGAGTTTGACCTGTTTAACTCGTCTCCCATTTAATAATTTAGAATAAAAACTACAATTTAAACCCTAAAATTATTTAGTTTTAGGTACCTTGAGTCTATTTACATCTTATTAGTATTTTTGCATTGTGGATACATATATATTTTATAATACTAATTAGTGCTTTATACTTTTTAAATAATATAAACTTGTTTGTACTAGCATTCGTTGAGATTTTGAATTTTAATATACAAAATCTTTGAGTATTTAAAATTATGTTAATAGTAAGAATTATTATTTGTTATATGATGTAACATCTTTTATTTTTTACGGTTGATGTCAAATTATGTCTGAAAAGTAAATAATATATTATAATACTGTATTTAGTAGTATTTGATTATTTAGTTGTAAAATTTGTTGGTTGAGTATTTGACTTATGAATTTTATCAATACGATATTTCGAACCGTGGGGCAAGCAGGCTCGTAAGTATATTGATTGGGACATGTTCGGGTTACATTAACTAATACAAATAAATAAATCGATCGTGTTCGTGTCAAACGTATAATACCGTTTCCAAACACAACCCGTGAACTTGAAACACGACCTAATAAAGCATCCCTAACATTTTTTTATATTATCTTAATCTGCGTGATTTTTATCAAACAACTCTTAGACTGACATAGGGAGTAATAAAAAATAGATACGTTTATAGGTAAAATTGATATAGTTACATATTCACACACAAAATGTTAAAAACCTATAGGTAATTACAAAAGTATTGGTGATTCAACGGTAATTAAATCTTTTTAAGTCAGCCAATCATTCTCTTGGCCGGGCAACCATGGTTTATCCACCACACTTTGTTATTTTTTATGTAGGTAACCGTAAAATATTATAGTTGCCTATATAATAAATTGAAAGCTTCATTAATTTTCTCTATTTAAAGTAAACTATCGATAAATCAGAATCTCTTTTTTAATAGCAAACTATCTTTGGTATTTTTTTTCTTTTTGTTAAAAGACAAAATGTAATTTTGTCAATCAAATTAGAGGTGTGGTATTTTTTTTTATTTTACACTTTTTGTGAAGTTTTGTCAATAAATTAAGTATAAAAAAAATGAATTTTGCTTTGTTAAGAAAATAAACTTGACTTGATACAAATTATATATAATTAAATTCTTGGTTGAATAAATTCCACTTCTAAAAACTTGAAAGTTCTAAAAGGATAATGAAAATATTTATAAGATTAAACCACTTCTAAAGACTTGAAAGTTCTAATGGATAATGAAAATATTTATAAGATTTACTTATAGATGAATATGAATGTCGTCAATTGTAATGTCTTGCACATTCTTATCTGTGATTAAATTTGAGTCTCTTGTCTGTGGCGTGGTGGCTCGAATTTAAATATATCTTAGGAGTCGTAAAAATAAATTTTGCGCATACAGCTCCAAGTCTCAAATTTAACTTTGCGCATACAATTCCGAATTTTCTTCCGGATTCGCATACAACTCCGAATTTCCAGTCGTTTATGCAATAATTTCTGGCTCGAATTTCCAGATGGCTTTAATTTCAATCTAACATCAGAGTCGTTACAATAATTTCTGGATTGAATTTAACGTATCGAATAGAACTTCGAATTTCCAGATAGTTCTGCCTTCGGATTTAACGTATTGCATACAACTCCGAATATTCGGATGGCTTTAATTTGAATCTAACATCGGTATCGTCTAAAAATAACTTTCGGATGGCTTTAATTTGAATCTAACATCGGTATCGTCTAAAAATAACTTTAGTTACATTATTTTTGTGTTTGCCAACTTTGCACTTCAAGTTTCGGATTTAACTTTCCGCATACAATTTCGAATTTTCGGCTCGATTCCGCATACAATTCCGAATTTCCGACTCGGATTCGCATACAACTCGAAATTTCCAGATGGCTTTAATTTGAATCAAACATCGGTTTCATCTATACAAGAATTTCTGGTCGGATTTAATGTATACAACTCCGAATTTTCAGATGGCTTCATCTATGCAAGAACATACAACTTCGAAGCTTTAATTTGAATCTAGGCGTGTCGTCTATGCCAACCTTTCTGGTCGGATTTAATGTATACAACTCCGAATTTTCAGATGGCTTCATCTATGCAAGAACTAGCTCGGATTTAATGTATCGTATACAACTCCGAATTTTTTAATTTGAATGGTGTATCTATGTCAACCTTGTATACAACTTCGAAGCTTTAATTTGAATCTAGCGTGTCGTCTATGCCAACCTTGCATACACATCGTGTGGTTGGGATTTAACTTTCCGCATTTAACTTCAAATTTCCAGCTCGGATTTAACGTCCCGCATACAACTCCGGATTTCCAATTGGCTTTAATTTGAATCAACTCCGAATTTCCAGCTGACTTTAATTTGAATCTAACATCGGTGTCGTTTTTGCCAACCTTGCATACTGTTCCAAACATCGATGTAGTCTTTGCGAACCTTGCATACAGCTTCCAACATCGGTGTCGTCTTTGCGAACCTTGCATACAGCTCGGATGACTCAGTGACTCTTTAACAGTTCCAAACATCGATGTAGTCTTTGCCAACCTTGCATACAGCTCGGATGACTCAGTGACTCTTTAACAGTTCCAAACATCGATGTAGTCTTTGCCAACCTTGCATACAGCTTCTCGTCTTTGCGAAGCTTCTCGGTGACTCGAATTTAACGTCCCGCATACAACTCTCGATGACTCGAATTTAATGTCCGCATACAACTCCGGACATCCAACAGCTGGCTTTAATTTAAATTCAACATTGGTGGCTCGAACATATATGCGTGGCTACAATTTAAATCTAATTATAACACCGCATACAAACTCCGAACATGTAGCGGCTGGCTTTAATTTAAATTTTAAATCTAATTATAACAACGTATACAGCTTCAAACATAGCTAGTTAGAATTTTTCTTTGTAACTGTAAAATTAAATTTCGTGTTTGCCACCTTGCATACAGCTCCAAATATCTCGGTGGGTCGAATTTAACGTGTCGCATACAACTCCAAACATCCAGCAACGGGCTTTAATTTGAATCTAGCGGCTCGGTGGCTTCGCTCCACATACAATTCCAAAAATCTCGTCTTTAATTTGAATATATCTTCTTTAGAGAGAGTTTTAGTTACATTGACTACGGTTAATTTTTGACATTTATTAGTTACATTAAATTTTGATATTTAAGACCGGCAACAGTTTACCCACAGTTTATCATCGGTAGTCTCACCACCAAGTGAAATTTGGATGAGTGAGTTTGATTATTTGGCCAAATATTTTTTATTACAGTAAGAACTTTTGCTCTGAATTATAGAATCACGTGGCCTCTTGTGGTTAGATCATAATGTAAGCTTCTTCAATCCTTTCAATATAGTCACGCACATTTTGTATTTTCTTCAAAAAATTTGTGAAACTTAGTTATCTTGCGAGAAAGCCATCTACAAATTACGTATTGCCTACACATCTTTTTTAGAGTAGCTGGAGAGACTAAAAAAGAAAAACACAAAATGTAAGCATTGCTAAAATCTTCATAAATCTAACCCACTAATCTAAAAAAAATCATGACTTTTCTGAAATGCTTTGTAAATAGTGGATATTGTACTAGCTTTCCAAAAATTGAAATGAGATCTTTAACGATGAGTAACCTTAAAGTTATTGATATTTCCTAACAATGATTATGATGATCTTTAGTTTCAACTTCTTTAATGGAGAAGAGGACTTTAACAATTTAATGGAATAACAATAGTCCAAAATGAAAGCAAAGAATTGTTATCCGGTATTTAATAACATAAAACACTCATTATTAAATTTATAAAAAAAAATAAAAAAAATAAGACCACAAATATACTAATTAATCAAAATAAGCATTCAAGAAAATATTACTCACCACTGAGGCTTTTTGCAGCATCCTTAATGCCTCCACGAAAGTATGTTGAATAACATTTGAGTTTAACATGCTTATGAATGTTTCGTTCTTTTCCACCTGTCTATATTGGACACACAATGATTAGAAAGAACTTGAAACCCACATAAACTAAGCACTTAACATAATCCTATCATCAGTAATGATCAATAGTAATCCATAATGATACTTTTACAATTAAGAATTATAAGAAATGAAAGCGTGATACTAAAGAATTATAAGAAAAGGCCACACAAAAGTATTTTCTTCTTTAGAATATAACTATAAGTTTTTAAATATAAAAATAACTTGACTAAAAAAATTGAGGGGCCAATATCATCGTAGTATTTATCTTGAATTCCAAAAGTAAATAAATAAACTAAAAATAATAATATGACTGAATTATATATTATTTATTTTGCTTACATATTTTTCAATTTTTAATGTGCAAAAATATATTTCGATAATCTAAATTTATATATGATATTAGTTGATGACTTCACTGAAAAGATATTCTAGTTACATAAATCTCATGAAATATCAAGTCTCAAGTACAACAAAAGTATTTCCGTATTTATGGAAGGAAGATTCAAACAACTAATAAATATAAAAAAACACAAAAGTTATATGTGATAATTAAAGAGATTTAAAATCGTGATTTAATATAAAAAAAAACAAAAGTTATATGTGATAATTAAAGAGATTTAAAATCTAAAAATCACGAGTAATTCTTATTAAAAAAAAATTCAAAAGGCTAGATTCTGTGTGAATAATTACAGAAATTCAAAATCTAAAATTCACGAGTAATCCTTAAAACAAATTTAAAAGATTCAATGTCGAATTTTCAACATGTGTTATACAGTATTGTTGTCTAATCACAATTTATTATTACTAATTTTATAATTTTCATGTTAAAATTAAAATTTTATTAATAATTTTAGCTATATACTTAAATTATTATGCAAAAATAACTCACTTTTTACTTATTTAGATTATTTAAAACTCTAACAATAAAATTTATTTTATTTTAAAAAATTCTCATTATCAGGTTTATTATGAAATAAACTTCATATGTCGGATATTTATTTTTCACTTATAAAATTTCATACCTCTTTTACCTTCTTAATGATTACACAAATATATTTTTATGTCGAACTTTGAATATTGACTCTAACTCTTGTGAACATTGATTTGTGAAAGTAAAAACACCACGATAATCTACTCGAAACTTAAATCGAGAATTTGACGTTAATCTTCATAACTAACAAAAAAGGCTCAGATCTAAACTCGTATAATCTAGTAACAAAGAGAAAACTTCCAAAAAAAAATAAAAATAAAAAAATGAAACAAGGAAAAAACACTTGGCAAAAGGCCATGGCAGAAACAAATCATCTATAGAATAATAATATATAGACCGATTCCAAAGATGAGACCAAAGGTGTGCGTATAAAAATCATTCACGTAACTAAATATTTTAATTTAGTTAAAATAGGCAACTCAGGCCAGAAGATACTCAACAAAATTGATTGAAGGCAAATGATTTTAACTGAGATTTCAAAGTCTAAGGCTTAGTAGCAAGAAAATTTAATGGATTTAGTGAATTTAGTAATTCAAATCAAGTTAATTTTAGTTGGGACGGATTTAACTGCACTAGCTCATACAACTGCTTAAGTTAATTCATATGCAATATGTAATTAATATTTATTAAAAACAACAAAGATCATCATCATCATCATATCATACTAATAATAATAATAAAACCGAGAAACGAACCTGTAGCGCACAACAGACACTCCGAATCTCCACATCAAAATCGAGTTTCTTCTTATCTGTAACCAGCTCCAGAACCGCGCAACACGGCCTATCAGTCGAGTCGTCCTCGAAACACGACAAAACGATGAACCCCCGAACGTCACGATCAATAAAGTGTTGCACCCTCAATTACTCTTCCCTATTATAATACGTGACATTTGAGGCCCACTTTGAAACCTTCGAGATAAACACACACAAAGGCCCGAAAATAAGCCCGCTCTCGGTAGTCCGAGAACGTCTTTTCATTTAAAAAGGACTGTTCGCTCTTGGTGATCAGGATTTGTTAGTCACCACTTCTCATCGGGACCCACACTTGGGCCAAAATACTCCCACCGTTCCGGTACAACATCTCCCGAACTTTATTTAGAACATGTGGAGTGCTCTTAGCAATTAATACCTCATCCAAGGACAGCTGGAGACCGGGAAATCAGGAAACAGGTCGTCGTCTAACAGTGGCATGGCGAGCGAGGATAATATTTCACCAGACAAGTTGCAACATCCATCATCGTCCACGTCCACGTCACCGAAAGTGCATCATCGACTCTACAAGGTCCAAACCTGAGACTTGACAATCGTCATCTATATTCGAAGTCCATCGGGTAAGGCTCAAATAAGAAAGAGAGAAAAAGCTTATTACAGTGTTTTTTTGGTTTTTTTTGGGAAAGATATTATAGAATTTAGGACTGGAATGAAGTGAAGTTAGAAATGATTTGGATTCATAAGCAGCTGAGTATCGTAGCCATATCCAAATTGAGGGATCTCAGTTAAGTGAGCTCTCAGATATAAAAATAGCAAATTTATTAATTGTTGAGGAAAAAGACAGAAATATTGATAAGGGCAAGGTCTTGTTGTTTCATCTTTCATGGCACACTAATCAACGTATATATTTCTTTTCTAATTATAAAAGAAAAAAGATGCTCTGCTCCTTTGCAACAGATTCTTAAATTATTTATCCCCAGAAATAGAAAAGGAAATAGAAAAGGCATCTGCAGGGGTATTATGAGGCCATGTGGGGGGAGATTTTATTATACTAAAAAATAGTAAGCGCACAAAATTTGAGGCGCAAAGAGACAAAAGTTTGGCTCTCCGTGAGTCATGGTCATCTGTGTGTTTGTGTTTTCAAGTTTATCCCTACCAGACCGAACATGAAAGCATTGAAGTGATAGATTTTATGATTTACTATATAAGTACAATTTGTGATATATTTATTTAAAAAAATTACCAAAAATTATATTTTAAACAATACTCACTCGATCATAATACTTCTTGTTTTAGTAGAGTTGGTTGATAGAGTTTGGGAGCCCTGAACAAAATTTCACTTGGTTTTTATTGATTTTTTTTATATACGACGAAAACAAAATATTTTTAATAAAAATCACGATATTTCTCATTCACTCAATATACATCATGCGACATTGTTGAGGAAGATAGTTTATATCAGAATTTTGAAAACCTTTTTTTTTTTTTTTTTGTCGATGTGATATAATTCAAAACCTGAGTTACATCCACAATCTCACAATTTTTTTTTAGAATTTTGAAAATACGAATTCTCTAATTCTAAATATAATTTGGAGACCCTAAATGATTAACATTTTTGAGGGCCATAAACATTGGCCCGTGTAGATTGCACTCAGGGTCATTACTATATTTTGACATTATACATATGAGTTAATGAATAAAAGTAAATGATAATATTAACTTAATAAAATATAGTTCTCATTTTTAAGAAATAAAAATTTTTTAATCTTGAAAATGTAAACAGTTGATCCAAGTGTCTTAAAATATGTGATTTTTATTTATGTAATATTATATTAAATTACATTAATATATTAAATATAAAATAATAAAATAATAAAACTAATCGGTTCAAGTGGTTATTTGAATACAAGAAAATAATTATTAATAAAGGTATACAAAAAAGAAATTAATAGATAAAAGTTATAAATTTTAGAATTTAGGGTTTAATTTTTCATTTTAGAGTTTAGTTTTCATTTTAGGGTCCCGACGTATCATCGTACCAGTTATATGTAATGATATATGTCAAGTTATATGTGATAATATATATTAGTTATGCATGATGATATATGACATAAATTTAGGATTTAGAGTTTAATTTTTTATTTTAGGATTTAATTTTCCACTTTAGGGTTTATTTTTTGATTTTTAGGATTTAGTATTCTATTTTAGAGTTTATTATTTCATTTTAGGATTTTAAATTCAAAATCTAGAATTTCAATTTTTTGTGATAATATACATCAGTTATATGTGACAATATGTACCAATTAGATGTGGTGATAAAATAAATTATTGGATATGGATGCACTCACATTCACGATATAATGACTCAATTTAAATAATATTTTCTCGATTACAAAAGGGAATAATAAAAGTAGTAGTAATATTATTCTACTTTATTCATTTATCAACATACCATCCATTTATAATAATACAAAATCTTCCTAAATTATGTGTTTGATTCATCTGATTCGATTGGAAAATAAGAAGAAAAAAAAAGTTTGATGTATTGGTTGTTTATTTGTCATCTAATCTAATTTAATTTTTTCTTTTTATTATATTTTGACCAATTCAATATTTATTTTATTTAACTCAACACTTTCCATTTATTTCTCTAATGTAAAATATAAATAAATTGTATATAATAAGTAGTCAAGATTAAATTAATTAATTTAATTTAAAGACAAATTACTATAAAATAATTTTAATTAAAAAAATACTTTCTTATGAAAATAATTAAATAGGTTGTGTTCATAATAAAAGTTAACAAAAATTTTCTATATAGATAAATTAAAAGTTTTTGTAATAATATAATTGTGTAACTAAATATTGTAATGAATTCATTATAAACATAAAACTATAAAATAACAACAATAATAATAATTACTGATTAACATTAATTAGACACGGGACGGGTTGAGAATGTCATTTTTTCAATTTTTCAAAAGTACATAATTAGTAATTATTAAATAATTTAATTTAAATATTAATATATAAATAATTTAATAATAATTAATTAATAGAGATTAGACACGAGTTTAGAATATGATATATTCTGAGATTTTCTTAATATGTATTATTGAATTTAATTTAAATATTAAAATAAAGATTATCTAATAATTATAGTAATGAATAAATAATTAGAAATATACGAGAAATAAGTTAAAATACATTTTTTAAAATTTTGTTTTAAATTTACAACTTTCTAATTATCATAAATTTTTATATTTATTTTTTTATTAAATTTCATATAATACATTTGTGTTAAATTAGTTATATTTGGCATGATTCTTAGAGTCACGGACTGAGGAGCATATAAGATTCCAAACGCATTTATTATGTCGATCGGTGCAACTTGGCATCTCTTGCGCCATTGTAACTCATTGCTGTCAATCTTCGTGTGTGTACGTGTCTTAAAATCCCATTGACTCACTTTTTTATATTTAAATCGTCAGCGGTCAAGTGATTCAGGTGCTTAATTTGGATATAATAAGCACATACATGCTTATTGAACTAAGAAAGTGATTTGTTTAAGGTTAACTATTGGGTTTGGAGGCATTTAATGTTGTTTTAATCAGAGATATGTTGACTTTGTAAAGACTAATTCAGTTTCAACTGCAAAATAGGGAAATGAAAATGGCATTGGATTAACCTCCAACATTGACCTTTCTTTGGGTTAAGTGACAATAGTTAGTGGCGTTTCAAGTCATTAATTAACTGATTGAAAATGAATTAACAGAAGATATATCATCAAGTAGTTTTCTCCTTAATTATACATAAAACAAGTATTGGTAAATTTGTTCATTCATTTTGCCAAAGTACAAACTCGAATTGATTAATCATTTACGTTTATAACTTTTTTGTTGTAATTAATAATTGTAATAATTATATATTATCTGAATGACTTTACTATCCCTAAATCATAATCGTGTGCCTATAAAAGGGACTCTAGTGCTCATAATAAAAAATACTTTTGATTACTCTATTTTCTTATTCACTCACTCTTCTCTTTCTTTTCTCTAGTTTTACAACACGTTATCAGCACGAATCTCTAACCAATTGAGATTGATAATAGTTTTCAAAATCAAACCTTCATAAACCAAAATATAGAAAATCTTCTGCGCAAAAAATTTGCAAAATCATTTTATGAAACTTTAACCATTTGATCGCTTTCAAATTTTTAAAGTATATTCACGACTTATCGAATTAAGATCTGAATGGTGGAGATCATATTTTGATATCTATGGAATTTAATAATAAATTATGAACAAAACAGTTTTTTGTTTATGGAATCGTCGGTGCAGATTCTTCAAAAAATAATCTTACACAATCTAGCCGTTGTATCAAGTTGATATTTGTATATGTTGTTTAAGACATATAAAAATTGATTTTGGACGGTGGAGATTGATTTTATATATCTCTATCATTATCAAAAGATCATCGATTTAAAATTGTTTCCTGAAGAAACACTCTGAGAATACTATGAGATCTACAATTGCTCTTGAAATACAACTATATATCAATATATTCTATTTGAATATTATGTATTCTTGAAGAATACTATGAGATCTATAATTTCTCTTGAAAAAATAACTTTTTTATTTAATTATTATTTTACTATTTTATTTTCCTATCATGTGTTTACATTAATTCAAGTTGTTTCTCCTGATATAAAACAACTAAGTATAATATTGCGAAAGAATATCCGTACGTATTCTTATTTAATGTCATAATTCAGTATTCATGAAGAATATGGATTCTTTTTTTAAAAATCTAAATTATATCATTGTGGTCTTGAAATTTCGCATGTTATGATATATGATATATATTCCTGAAAAAATTTTAACATTTATGTCTTGTTGACATTATAGTTCCAGATCAATATTTTTCTTCATGAGATTACCTTTATTTTTTCTTTTGGGTAATTGATGAAGGAGAGATTGTCCACAATTTCATCAAGAAAAATTGAGAATCTAGCCACCGACACATATTTTTCATGAAGAGACTACCCAATTAAGGTACATATTTTCTCTTTTGATATAGATGTTAATCCAAATTATGTGTTTCAATTGTGAATTTGTTTCTTGTTCTTAGAGAGTTTTTAATGAATTATATCTTTTATTTAAAAAAAAAAGGCGGATACAATTAGATAATTCTCTTGATTTTCAGGGGGCGTAGGGTTGTACTCTTTTTCCTTCGACCAGATTTTGTCCCATTGGGTTTTTCTGGCAAAGTTTTAACGAGGCAACATCTTTAAGGTCATTCAAGGGGGAGTGTTGTAATTAATAATTGTAATAATTATATATTATGTGAATGACCTTACTACCCCTAAACCCTAATCTTGTGCCTATAAAAGGGACTCTAGTCCTCATAATAAAGCATACCTTTTATCACTCTCTTCTCTTATTCACTCACTCTTCTCTTTCTTTTTTCTAGTTTTACAACATTTTTCAAGTTATATAGCTTATGGTATTCTTCGCTTTTCAAATTATTATCCTAAGAATACTGAAGCTTATGTGTAATTTTCTTTGTTCTAAAAATCGCCCTAGGCGCCACCACCCTGCATACGATTTTTAAAAATTGGCTAAAAAAATCATCGGGCGTCCCAGACGCCGCCTAGGCGCCCTCGGCGCCTAGGTAGCAGGCCAGTGTTTTCTTTTTGTTTGTTTTTTAGATTTTTCGGGCCCAAAACGACATCATTTTTTGACCTATCTTTTGATTGTTTTGTTTTTGTAATGTATGTTATGGTATTGTTATTTGACTAATGAACTTATGGATCTATACTGTTTTGAATTTGAATTGAACAATAGTTTTAAACTTTTGAATTGTAATTTGTGATTATTATTTTTAGTTTTGGATTATCATATACTTTATTGTGTAGTAGGTAGTATGTTCAAATATTAAATGGTTGGATGTAATGTTGTAAATCAGGGTATTTATTCTCAAATTCTAGGCCCCACCTAGGCGTTAGGCACTGGCCTGGCGCCTAGCGATTTTATAAAACTAGTAATTTTAAATGAAATTACGTATTAAACTACTTATTTTATAAATACGTGATTTAATAATTAATTATATATTTTATTTTTTTAATATTTTAAAATTTAGGGAAAATTTTAATATTTATTATGTTTGTTAATTATATATATATATAAACTTAATTTTAGATTATGTTGTATCTTTCTTACATATAAATTGTATATTGTGGTATTTATTATTTAGAAATTTAGAACTTTATTGTATTTCATTTATATATAAATTTTTCTCCTTAGAGTAGAAGTCGATTATTAGGCCAGTAAATATTAGTAGAACTTTAGAGAATTGATTTTATTTCCTTACTAATGTTATTTACTTGCATTATTTTGTATATTTTCCTTATTTTATATGTCTCTTATACAACCAAGTTGTGCTATATAAAGGTGGAGGATTGCTAACACACACCTCACACTTGCAGAATAATCGAAGTAAACATGTTTGAGAGCATATTTATTCTTTTTGCAAATATTCATAATTGATGGATGCGACTGCAATTATTTCGGCATCCACAGTAATATCTTGCAGTTGGAATTGTTTTCTTCCATAGCTTATTTTTTTTAATTAAAATTCAATCTTATGATTGTCAATTTTAGTTTTTGGAAGAATTATACTGATTTATATCATATTTACTCTTAAGGAGATTTTAGTTATCTTTACTTAGTAGATTATGGTTTTTGTTATCATTAAAACGCAAGTTTTGATTAGTAAAGATTTTCGCTCTATTGACTCAACTATAAGAATAAATTATTCTTATAGTCAAAAAATTTATATGTATGTCTATTATTTTTTGCTACTATTTATGTTAAACTTTTCACCTCACACACACATTTTATATTGATTGAAATTGTGAATCGAGGTTTGCAATTCTTTCAAGTGCCATCAGAGCCGCCACTTGATTTCACTAAGTGTTTATCCTCTTTTGCAAATTTATGGATACATAGTCGGGTGGGTACGGTACATCCTCTGATCCTTGATGGATCTAACTAAAGAACTTGGAAAGTCAAGATGTGTGTCTACATCAAATCAATTGATGAACGAGCATGGTCTGTGGTTCTTCATAAGTGGATACCTCCGCAACTTATCGATGTGAATGATGATTTTAAGCCTCAAGATGAGATGCTAGGGATAACAAATAATCGTCTTGATGGTAGTATGAATTCTAAAGCTCTTTATGCAAAAATTTTGTGCAATAGATTGGAACATGTTTCGTATTGTGTTAAATTTTGCTACTGCCAAATAAGTATGGGATGCCCTACAACTTCATTGTGATGGGTCCGCAAGCTTTAGACTTACTAGAATCTGTATGATCACTACTATGTTTGAGAACTTGCGTATGGAAGAGGATGAAAACATATCTGCATATAGTGGAAGATTACGTGGCTAATGATTCACAATATCTCGGAGAACCAAATTAAAATGTTAGACTAGTCAGTAAGATGTTACGTTCTCTCCTAATTCATTTTGACATCAAAGTCTCTTCGATTGAGAAAGCTCATGATCAGTCAACACTTAGCCTTGATAAACTCATTGAAATTCTCCAACCTTTTGAATTATAATTTTTAAATCGGTCTTCTCAAAATAAAGGAAGGAACGTTGAAATTCATGCAAACCCTCCTCTCCTTCTGGCCAAGTTATGCATAATGAGATGATTGAGATTTCAGATGAGTTTGACAAATCTGACTTAGGTGATGAAAACACGGCTCCCATTACAAAACGTTTTGAGAATTCTGTCAAATTTCGTCATTAAAATCATATTCCAAACAAAAACTATTCAAAATTTTCTCAAAAAGTGCACCTTTGAATAATCAAGTTAGCCCTAGTTTTTCGTTGAAAAATCTTGATATCAAGATTCTTGAGTTTATTAGGTATCGTGCATGCTATGGGTTTGCCACTTTGCTAAGAAATGTGCTAACACATTAGCGGGGAATAACTTTAATGCTACTTTCAGTAAAAATGAATTTGAGAATGGATTTGATCCTATAACTGAGAATCATTCTTTCTTTGTTGTTCTATAGGATGATTATGTCGATACTGGTCACAATGCGATCAAGGATATTATTACATTATCAATTGCATGTGTAGACGCATTTGGTTTTTCATTTGTGAGTCTAAATATTAGTGAAAAATCTGTCTCAGCCTCTCAAGAGCATGACAGCGGTAACTTCGTTGATATCGAACTAGTTGATTCCTACGAGAAACTTCTAAAGGAATGGCAAGAGTACAAAAAAGATTGATATTTTTACAAAAATGCACAAACGTTTTACCTTAAAAAATCTTTAAAAAAAATCTCATTACTTATTTAGAAGCTGCTCTTACCAGAATTGAGATTGAGTATGAAAGGGTTAAATTCGAATGTGATAGTTAGATTGATACCCTAGATCGATTGAACAAGGGTTAAGCAAAGTTTGATGAGGTCCTTTTAGTAGGAATCAAACATGACAAAATTGGCCTTATTTTTGAAAAAAAAAATAAAAAGGGTGTTGATTCTCCAATCCCACCTAAAGCAAAGCATTCTTTTAAACGAAAACCAAAACCAAGGAAACCTTAATTTATTTGTTATTACTGTAATACTCAAGGACACATTAGGCCATATTGTCGCAAGCGAAAATCTGATCGTGTCAAAAATATCTCTGAAAAACAGATGCCATCGATGATGCCACCAGATTCTCCTTGCATCTCCGTCCGCATGCAGTCCGTGTGGGTTAAAGAATCAGATATCAGTTACAATGTTGTCCCATCTATAGTGAAACCAAAACTTCTACATTCTTGGTATCTTGATAGTGGTTTCTCTCGCCATATAACTGGAGATAAAGGTAGTTTTTATGATTTCAAATCTATTGATAGAGGTATGGTTTCATTTGGCGATGGAGCTCATAGTAAGATTGTTGGCATTGGTACTCTTAACTTTGACGGGTTGCCTGAGCATAAGGATGTTCTTTTCATTACTAATCTTAAGGAGAATCTCTTAAGTATTATTCAACGTTATAATAATGGCTTAACTGTACAACTTAATAAAAACTCATGTGATATAGTTGATTCATACAATGTGTTTGTTCTTGTAGGGATCATAATTATTGATAATTGCTACCAGGTAATGGTAGACAAGAATGTTGTTACACCCTTACTAATGCTATCACAGATGCGAAGATTTTTGAGGTAACATCTCTGACTACGCTTGAGGATGCTAAAACTAAAATGGTAAAGTTATAGTGTGTAACCAGACGGTGCCTCATGGTGAGAACTAATTACTATGTGTCTTCCATTGGACCTAGGAATTTTAATGAAGCTCCAAAAGATGAGATTTGGTGCTTGGATATGTAAAGTGAACTTGATAGATTCACTGATAACGATGGTTGGGATTTAGTTCCTCATCCCACTAATAGAATTGTGATGGAAACAACTTGGTTTTTTGAAAATAAAATTGATGAGCATGAGAATATTATGCGTAACAAGGCTCATTTAGTCATTCAAAACTTTTCTCAGGATAAGGAGCCTTTATGCGATGATAATCTTCCATTGACAGCTAGATTTGATAATATCCATAATATGCTTGTTGTAGATTGTCATCTTGATCTTAAATCTCACCACATCGATGTTAAGAACTCTTTTTTGAATGGAACTCTCAGTGAGGACGTGTATGTTACACAACTCATGGTTTTGAGGGTCTTTATAAGCCTGATCATGTGTTCAAACTTAATAAGGCCTTCTATGTTCAAAATTTTTATATTCTTATTGCTCAAGTTTACGTGGATATTAATTTTTGATCTTCTTCTGATACTCTAACCAAGTTCTTTGTAAATGCTTTGGCCTCCACGATCGAATTAAGTATGGTCGGTAAGTTTAGAAATCAAGCAGTTGCATGATGATATTTTTATTTCTCAAAACAAGTATACTCGTGACTTGATAAAGCTATTTTATCAACAAAACACACCTCACTTTAAAACTCATATGGGCTCAAGCCAAAAGTTACAAGATGATATGAGACTAATGGTGTTGATCTTACCTTGTATAGAAACATTATAGGAAGTTTGCTTTATTTGTCTTGTAGTCGTCCTGACATTATGTACATTATTTATGTATGTGCTCGTTACCAAAATAATCCTAAAATCACTCATTTAAAAGTTGTTAAACATATCACTTTTTACATAGGTGGTATAATTGAGTTAGGAGTTTGGTATACGAAAGATATTAATGTTGTTCTTGTTGGTTTTATTAACTCTAACTAAGCATGTGACGTTATTGATAGAAAAGTACGACTGGTGCTTGCTTTAGTCTTAGAAATAACTTGATATCTTGGTTTAGTCGAAAGTAAAACTATGTATCTTTGTCCACAGTCCACAGATGAGTCTAAGTATGTAGCTGTAGGAAGTTGTTGTTCCCAATTATTATGGATGAATCAAATAATTGAGGATTATGGTTTACACAGTGCCACTCTTACTATTTTTTGTGATAACTCTAGTGTTATTGACATTTTTAGGAATCCGTTTTAGCCTTCTCGTACAAAATACATAGATATTTGACATCAGTTTGTATGAGATTTAGTTGAGAAAGGCACTAATCACATTGAGTATGTCAACACTGAAAATCAGTTTGCAGACATTATTACCAAGGCTTTAAATTATGAGAGATTTTCTCTTTGAGAAGATCTCTCCATATGTGTGTTATTTGAATGTGAGTCTGCATGCTGCAGCATTCACCCTCACATCTGTCGTGGCAATGTATATTACATTTTTTTATATATTTTTTTAATATTGTTAGACATACCTTGCATATGTCTCAACTGCTGTGAATGTTTTTCTAAAATGCGTTGGTGAAAATGGTGGATATTTCAAAAATCAAGATGTGGGTTGTTCATTGCAGAAATGTGTGTTTATCCCGCAAGCACAAAAATGGTATCTTGTATAATGCAGAAAGTCCTGAACCATCTGAAAAGGATTGAAAAGTTATTTTACTAATTTAATGATCAATGTAATCTAATAAAAAAGCTCACGCGTACAAATCAATAATCAATGCGAACAAATGAGATGTTAAACTTTTGTTACTCGATAAAGAGGGGGTATTATCTACTTTCGAATACAAAATACCAAGTCCGCTTAAAAACTTAGAATGTTAATTTATTTTTCAGGTTAACAATTTATAATCCATTGAAATTGCGGAAGGACACTATTACAGAAAGTAGATACAACGGCGCCTCATCCACTGCGGTTCTGGAAAACCGCCGTTAAATATATTTTTACGGCGAGTTTCCAGAAAACCAATGTTAAATCAATCAGTTAACGGCGGTTCTCCGAAAACCGCCGTAGAATTCTACATTTTACGACGGTTGTCTTAGAACCGACGTTAAATCCGAACTAATTAACGTCAGTTCTTAAGGAACCACCGTGAATTAACGTGTACTCACGGCAGTCCTTTGAAACCGCCGTGAATGTGTTGACATTTACGGCGGTTTCTTGTGAACCGACGTCAAATCCAGCGTATTTTAATATATTAAAATAGTCCCCACCCATTTCACGCCTTCTTATCCCCTCTCTTTCATTTTCTTATTATTATTTCTTTTTCCAACTTTTGCGGCTGTGAGCAAGACAGTTGGTTCCCCTCCTCCACTAGGTGTACGACGTCGGACACCGCCCTTTTTCTCTCTCTCTCTTTTTCCCAAGCCATAGCCGCAAGCTTCGCCTCCCTCTTCACTTGACCTCTCTGCAGCTTCCTCCTCTTCCAACAACCACTAATCAAAACCCTAATCCCACCAATCAAAACCCTAACCCCAAACTACTAGGTGGAAAATCAAACCTAATTCTTAGGTAAAACCCCCAATACGTGTGTGTGTGAGAGGAACCTTGCCAAATTTTGACGACGGCGAGGTTTGGGTTTCGAGATTGGGGCTGAGAACTACCACGATGGTTAACGGGTGTTTTCCGGTGGATCTACCAGTGACAGTGGGCTGAGCGTCAGGTTTGCTACGAGTTTAAGGCCAAACGAAGAGATCTGAGTGGGCATCTCTTGTTCCTTCGTTTGTCGGCATCTAGTCATGGTGGTTCTGCGGCGGTGCTTTGCCAGGTTCTGCATCCTAAGAATCCATTTGCTCTGACTTTGCATTTTAATTACCGCTATTTTGAGACTGATGTAACACCTTACAATTATCTTTGAGTTATCTTGATTTTTAGATTTTAGATATATAATTTTTTTTAAATAAAGAGTTCAAATTAGTCTGTATTTAATAACATCTTGCTCGTATTCCAGATGCTCCAGGAGCACCAAGACAATGGTGGTTTGGTGGAGGCACAAATTTGACACCTGCTTACATTTTTGAGGAGGACGTCAAGCATTTCCGTTCGGTGTGATATGAACATCCGTCTCACCATTAATCAGATTGTACAAGAGGGAGTTGGATATCAAGACATCTTAATACGTACGTACATTTCCCCCTATATTTGTGTCTCTTATTTTTTGAAAATGTAACTTGCTGTTATATTTTACAATAACATCATAAAAAATAATTCACTTTCAGGTCTTTATTGTCAATGTAGTAATGTACTGATTTTTTTGTGGGCAATTGTTTCATGGGCAATTCGTGTCATAGCATTAATGTAATTTTGCTATTTCCCACAACCTGATTCTTTCTAGAGCCTTACTCAGTGTTTTTCCATTCATAAAACCGCTTGAAGTTTTTCATTGGATGTAATATTAGATTGGGTGGTTTATCCGCTCATTTTGGTTTTAAAACTGTAAATGTTTAATATATAGGTAACAATTTCTTATTTTTATTGAAATAATACTTTGCGTATTATTAACTCATTGAGTGCAATGATTACTATTTGCAGGGCAGTTCGGACCTATTGGTCAAAAAAAGGAAAAAGAGGAAGAAACTTGGTTTGGAATAATTTGACGTTAAGTTATTTTTTAAGGTATTAAAAATAAAATAGTATATTTTTCGGTTACCCTAGTAGGCAAGTTAGTAAAGTTCTTCGTCCCATTTCATCTTGATTCACCGATAGATCTATTGATAGGGGGATATTGATCTGATTTCATATGATTTTTGTAGTGTAATCAACAACCAGGAGGCAATGAGTGTGGTTTTTATGTGATGAGGTATATTTTTATGAGATTTGCTCTGGGGTCAGTATGAATGCTTCATTAGACAAGGTACGTGAAAACTCATTTTTATTAGTAAAAATTACTAAATATTTTTTAAACTCCAAACTTAAACTTCATTTTAAAAAGGACAAATTGAAATTTTGAATCGGAATGTGTAGGCCTCATTTGGAGTTGAAACATATGACCAAGAACTAATCGACGAAATGCGTGAGCTATGGGCAGAATACATTACTCGGTAAATTACTTGTATATATGTATTTTTTTCTCAGTCTTAATTACTTTTTCTTTGTTATTAAGTAATTTATTTTGTAACTTTGTGCAGAACATTATGAGGACGTTGGTGGATTTCCTCTGGATTTTCTTAGTTAATGTGACTCTTATTCATTCACAGGGAAAATCATGGAATGACAGATAGTAGTAAAGAGGTTGTCTAAGGATTCAGGGTTGGAATCCAAGAATGAGGTGTTGTTCGTAGCCAAACTTCAACACAAGAATGGAGGGAAGGCTCTTGGGGTTCTCCATGGAAGGAAACGAGATGCTTCTTATTTACGAGCTTTGTGCTGTTGAACATGATAGATTCTATGAGGTTGGGGTTTGTTTGCTACTTGTGCGATGAAAATAATTAGTTCAACTTGAGTTTTATTAGATAGGATGGGAATTTCTGCATTTGAATTATTTATTATTGAGTAAAATGCTTTTTTTATATTAAATTAATTTTTTGCAAATGGTAATCATCAATTTTCTGGACAGGTTTTAAAATAAAGTTTTTGAAATTCTGGAAATTTTTTATCAAAAAATTTGTGCATCGGTTTGTGCAAACCGATGCATATAATCAGGCAGCGGCATCGATTTGGATGACAACAACCGATTCTTACATTCTGTTTTTAACATTGTTATATACATCGGTTCTTGACAACAAAACCGATGCATATAAGTAAAAAATCGATATCGGTTACTCAACAACGACCGATGCCTATAGTTAACTATAGGCATCGGTTATGTAGAAAAAAAACCGATGCCTATAGTTAAACCTGTACGCATCGGTTGTGAGATAAAAAACCGATGCCTAAATCACGCCAGTTCTCTTAAAAACCGCCGTTAGACTTCTACATTTTACGACGGTTGTCTTATAACCGCCGTTAAAAACTGAACTAGTTAACGGCGGTTCTTAAGGAACCGCCC
>BMAC01000173.1:1356236-1394612 GCA_014905375.1 Phtheirospermum japonicum
TCGCCACGAGGCATCGGTGGTTTCAAAAAAACCGATGCGTATACATAGACATTAAGCATCGGTTATTTGTCAAAGTCCGATGCCTATAGGTGCACTATAAGCATCGATTGTGTTGAAAAAACGTGAATTAACAAGTATTCACGGCGGTTCCTTAAGAACCGCTGTTAATTAGTTCATACGTTAATTAGTTCACTGAATTTAACGTTGGTTTTATTAGAACCGCCGTGAATAAGATGACATTTTATGACGGTTTCATTAGAACCACCGTAGAATAGTAGGCTACCATGTCACCAATCCTCATCTTGCTCAAGCAAAAATATTGGGTCGTTGATCCGTGTCTCATCCGAAGATCTGCATTCGCCACATCATCGATCCATGTACACACCTCCATGCCTTCATCTTCATCTTCTTCATGCATCTTCATCACTCCATCTTCATCTTGGACCAAGGGTTGCCGACGTCGCCGGAGATCTTCATCTGCATTCGCCAGCTGCCGACGTCGCTGGAGATCACCTGATGTCAATGGACCAAGGGCCACCATGTCGGAGTTTGCTTGGATGCCTGGATCGCCGGAGATCGCCTGTTGCATTCTCCTCCTACTTTTCTAGACCAAGGGCCACCACGTCGGAGTTCGTCTGGACGTCGGAGTTCATTGGAGTTTGCTTGGACCTTCTCAAACCGGGCAAGACGAGGATCAATAGCGGAGAGATAACCAGCTGGACGTCGGAGTTCACCTGGACTTAGTTAGCTGGACGTCGGAGCTCGCCGGAGATCGCCAACTTCCCCTAGAGTTCGCAAGGCTGCCCTTGGACGTCGGAGCTTGTCGGAACTCGCCTGGACTTGGTGAGCCGAACGAGCTAGACTCGTTGAGCTCACCAGTATTTTTTTTTATTTATATTAAACAACGGCGGTTCTGGACAACCAACATTAATTAGTTGGATTTAACGGCGGTTGTAGAATTGCCATAAAAGGTGCCTACTTTCTACGGCTCCAGTTTCAACGACGGTTCAAAAACCGCCGTGAAATCCTTAAAATAACCGCCGTGGAAGAGGTATTCTGCAGTAGTGGGATGTCATCCCGGATGACATTCACATTCGGAAGCGCATATCCAACAGTTGGATCTATTTATTTTTATGTGAATCTTTTACATATTTTAGTCATAAAACTTTTAGAACATGCATCACTTAGTATGATTTGGCTTCTTGTTGGTTTTTGGTTCGTACACACGAAGTAAGGATATAAATTTTTTTCCATTTGGAATATTTGGAAATGTTAAACTTTCATGTTGTGTTATAAACTTTCATGTTGTGTTATAACAGTACGCTGATTTGGAATGTGAGATCTTGTCAGAATCTAGGATTTTCATGAGATATAGTAATTAATGTGGGTACAATGTTTGCAGTTTTTCCCTAATTTAATTATAATTTCCATACTTTATGGATTTTGAACCTAGATATTATTTCTTATTTTAGTACTTCCTTTTTAATATCTAGGTTAACTTTTTGAACTCTTGAATTTCATAGATTTGTTTCTATATATATTTTATGTACGATCCATATTACACCACTCGCACATACTCTTATTTTTCAAATTATTTTGCATTAATTGTGCTTTTTTTTCTCTCTTACTTTTGCTTGGTAATAAAGCAGGGACGGACCCCCTATGGGCTCAAGGGGGGCACTGGGCCCCCCTGAATTTTTTTAAAAAAGTCAAGGGTATATATGTCTTTTCATATTTATATTTAAAAAATAAAAGAAAAAAAAATACTTACCTGCTAAATAGAAACAGAATAGAGAGAAAATCAAATCCCTATTCTTCCCTACCGTCCCCACTCCCAATTTCTTTCTGCACAAACTCTTCTCTTGCGGTCCCACCATTTCTTTATTCACAAATTCTCAAATCATCTACTCCCCAATTACAAATCTAGAGTTTATTGGAAATTTGCATATTAAACCAGTAAGATTTATCTTAATTAAAGTAAATTTAATTCAATATTTAATTGTTTTGATTTTATACCGTGAATTGCTTGTTTTAAATTCTTTTTCAATTATATTTGTCAATTATCACTTGGTATGAATGATTGGAACATAATAGTGAATAGTTTGGTTAAATATTTATAATTAATGATAATAATTTGTTGTTTGTTTATGTATCTAATTTATTTTATTTTTCTTACATATATTTCTTATTTCCTAATGTATTACATACATAAATTAAAATGAAAGGTTAGATAATTATAATTCAATATATTTTTATTGTGTAGATTAAAATGATGTGTCAAATGTCAAATATTTGTCGTTAACTAATTATTGACTTAAGTTAAACTTTCTTCGTTTTTAGATAAATGGAACGCTTTATTAAAAAAATATTGACTCTTATTTTTTGTATTATATGTTGGCCCCCTCTCGGTGAAGACCCTGCGTCCGTCATTGCTTGCAAGTATGAAGAAGATCTTTTCAATGTCAAACTGCTTTTTACAAGTCCAAGCAGCAGTTCATCTTCTTCACCCACATCGGACGAAACTGCTCCAAGCTCCGCCACCGCGCCTGAACTCTCACCTAGGATCAGTCTGATGTAGTTGATGGTTTTACTAAGAAACAATCGGCAGCTGCGTCTGATCAACATGATTGCTTACTGCTTCTCAAGAGTTAATTGTTTGTTTGCCTTATATCTCAAATCTAAATAATTAAATATTTTCAACTGATGGATTTGAGACTATCAATTGAGTAAAATAGAAAATTGGAGCTTCAATCGGTAGTCGCCGCATAAATCTTTGCATGTAGCTAAGAGATACTCAAACATAATTCAAACGAGAGGATATTCTCAGGACTATTGTGTTTATACCCGCTAGATTAAAATCATGTGGGTGCATTTAATGCGGTAACATCTTTTCTGAACCTGTGAATAGAGTAATAAATTCTAGTCAATAATTATATTTGTTTGTCGACTCCTTTTAATGAAGACTTGCCATTTAATACTTGGAGTCTTTGTCGAACTCTTGACAATGTTTTGTAAATTGGACCGGATATCTTCATTGGGTCACTGGTCTGACCGGTTAAATTGTTATGAAAAACCAGGTAGCATTGAACTGGAGCTATATATATATGTATATGTATATGGGTGGGTTCAAATGAAAACCATGTCATTATATGTGAACCTGAGAACTACTGTTTTTATTATACAAACCTAATACTTTTAATCAAATAAGGAAATACAGAAAGAATCTGATCCATCAATTTAATTATATTTAAGGCTCATAATTGACCCTAAATTCACATATAAGGACATGATTCTCGTTTTAACCTAATTCTATATATATACTTGATGTAAAAATTCTTCTACATGGTGAATAAATAAAGCAGGTGAGACTAAACAAAAGAGAGTGTCGATACATTTTCACTATCTAGTAACGGAGCCTAATTGACCAGTCAGAATCAAAAATATTAAAAAAATCTAACTACCTAACGAAAGCACAACCAACCAACCAACATTTAACAAGAACTCAAACATATTATATGTTACATATCTATATATCTCGCAAGGAATATATAAAAATAAATTAATAAATTATTCAAAATAAAATTGTCATGCATGCAACATGTGCAACCAGCATCATCAAAAGAAAGAGTTGATCAACTGAATGAATAAGTTCTTTAACAAACTTTTCTGAATCAATGAAAATTTCAACAGGGTCTAAGAATAATGAGTATGGCAACTGAACAACAAAAATGAGTATGGAAACTGAATAACAAAAATTTCAACAACGTCTTGAGCTGCTTTAACTAAAGTAAAAAAGATTGGAACCGATTTGTAGCGGTTCGCCGGTTCATTGGTTTTGACCGGTTTTCACCGGTTCGTGCCAGGTGACACTGGGTCATTAGCCACATGGAGTAAGTAAGAAATCGGACCGGGCTTGGGACCGGTTCCCGGTTAATCATATCTGACCGGTCGGTCCGGTCCGGTTTTCAAAACATTTACTCTTGAGAGTGCAGTGTCGATTTTCACAGACTACAAACTTGATTGTCGACTCTTAAATAATGTTTGTGTTGCATTTGTTGTCGATAAGACTTCAGTTTATTTGGATATTAACTTAGCAATACTTCTAACTAAGCGTCATACTCGAGTTATAGTTAATTAATACTCAAAATAATACAAGTAATAACAACAAAAGGAACAGTACACTCATGGGCACCTTTGAGGGAAAGGACCAACGTGTACTGTACTAACTACTGTACTAGAATTTCTGTTATTGATGACTTGTACTAAAAAGCTCAACATAGGTTACAAAATATTTGGAACACGGAATAAAGCATGAAATAGGAGAGGGAGCAGGGGCACATAATTAAGGGTTTGTACTCTTTTCAATAACTATACATTTGTGCACAGAAACGGAAAATAGAGCATGAAATACGAAATAAACAAGAAAAGAAATATGTTTCTTTTACGCTCATTGATTAATTTGAACTTCATCCGGCGATCACTAAACCTATAAAAGAAACAATTCAATCGAGTTCAAATAGTTTGGTATAGAACGAATTAACAGAACCATCAAATCCGTACAAAGAAATAAAGAATGACTGACAATTTACTTTTCTATTACCAAAATTCTCCACAAGAACAATATCCCTCCTTAAAATGATGAAACCGATTATTATCCCTAACAACAATCTCCCTCCCCGTCGCAACCGAAGCCACCTTCATAAACTCATGACAATCCCCACATATCCTCAAATTCTTCATAATCCTTATCGGCACATAACAAGGCAAACACATCAACCCGAACGTAAAAGCCAGCTTCTCGCTATGGTGCTTCAATAGTTCCCTCTTATAATCATCCTCCACATTATGCATGTCATGTTCAATAGAACCTCTAAAACCCAACACCTCCATCTCCTCCAACAACTCATCCAACCTCGAATATATCTCACCAACACGATCATGCATTCTATCCCCCGCCATAAAAGAGTGAACTTTATCTTTAACCTCTATCCAACTTTTACCTCTCTCCTTCTTAGCTTCACTACTTTTAAGAAGCTTCCTCGCATTCGCAGCATCGGCCCACATCCCGTTCGCAGAGTACACATTAGCAAGCAAAACGTGATTACCCGCGTTATACGGTTCGATCTCGAACAATTTTTCCGCCGCCACCTCAGCAATCTCGACGTTTCGATAAACTCTGCATGAAGCTAAGAGCGAGCCCCACATTGAGGCTGTGGCCTCGAACGGCATTTTATCGATTAAATCCTTCGCCTCGTTTATCTTTCCGGCCCGGCCCAGAACGTCAACCAGGCACGAGTAGTGAAATACGTTGGGGGACACGTTGTGTTCCTTTTCCATCGAGTCGAAATACGAACGGCCCTTTTCGGATAAACCCATGTGTGCGCAAGCGGATAAAACGGAAACGTAAGTTACCTCGTTCGGTGACATAAACGTCTGCTGCATTTTCTCGAATAGTATCATGGCCTCTAAAGGCCTCGCGTGCCGAGCGAACCCAGATATCATCGTGTTCCAAAGAACGACGTTTTTCTCGTCTACGTTAGAAAAAACCGCGTAAGATTGTTTTATGCTACCGCATTTCGCGTAAAGATCGACAAGAGACGAAGAAATATATTCGTTTCTGCCGAAACCGGTTTTATACACCAACGCGTGCATTTGTTTCCCGACTATTAAAGCGGCCAAGGCAGCACAAGCGCTAAGAACCGAAGAGATGATGAACATGTTAGTTTCCACATTTGACCTTCTTGCCCAAAGGAACAAACTCAAAGCCTCTTCGTAAAGATCGTTTTGGACAAATCCAGCAATCATTGAACTCCAAGTTACGTCGCTCTTTTCACGCATGGACTCAAAAACCCGTAAAGCATCGTCGACGAAATTGCACTTAGCGTAAACGTCGAGCAATGCGGTCCCCACAAACGCATTCGACTCCATACACGTCTTGACTGCAAAAGCATGCAATTGTTTACTCTCGAATGACAAACACTTGGATGCGCAAGCACAGAGCACGCTCGACAAAGCGAACTCGCTAAACTCGGACCCTTGTCTTAGCATCCGAACAAAGAGTTTAAGAGCTCCTAACCCATCCCCGTTTCGGCTGTGCGCGCCAATAACAGTGTTCCAAGAAACCACACTTCTCAGACGCATTTCGTCGAACACCTTGCGAGCGTAATCCACAAGGCCACATTTTGAGTAGAGGTTTATCAGCATGTTTGAGGTCAGAGTGTCTGATTGTAAGCTCAAGTGAATAATCTGTGCGTGGCAGGACATACCTTGCGTAATTGCTCTCTGTCTGGCACATTTTTGGATGAGGGTGTGCTGAGTTTGCAAGAAAGTTGCTCTTGTACATACCCAAAAGTGGTCTTGTTCTTGGATTGGTGGGTCGAGTTGGGCACTAGTGGATATTGATGAAATGCTTCTGTAATGGGTAGTGTAAGATTTATTGATCCTGCACAAGGCTTTCATTTAGGGGTTTATATCAAGATCTGTTTTACTGATATATAACATTAACTAATATATAAAGTTTCGAAATATTAACAGTTAAAATGAAAGGTTCTTTCTTTTTCTTGAATAATCTCAGTTGACAAGAAACAAATGACTGTAAAAAAAGTTCTGGTTTAATTATATAAGTAATTCTCCGAACCTAATCTATATGTTTTCTCACGCTTATTCGGTTAACAAATAAAAAATTTGGTGATTCATACGTGTCTGCTCCTCACATTTTATTTACCAATATTTCGATTACTTATGTATCATATAATTTAATAATTGTTAAATTTAATATTTTATTTTATTATATTTTATCTAATTTAATAATATTTTATTATGTAGTATCTAATTTTATATCTTTATTTTATTAATATCTGTCAAATTTAATATTTTTTACAATAGTTTTTTTTTATTATGTATTTTTTAATTTAATATTTATTTTCTCTTATTCGTATATAATTAGAGAGAAATTTAAATTATTTATTAACTAAACAATATTGCACATAAGATAATCTTAATCAAGAAAAGATTTAATTATAAAATAATTTAATCAAACTATATTTATAATAAATTTTAAAATAATTTTTTTTTAATTTTAGTATATTACGATATTTTGTAAGATAATCTAAGTTTGTAGTTAAATATTATTAACGACTTCAATCTAAACATAAAAATATAAAATTATTTAATAATAATCAGTAAATAGTAATTAGATACCAATACAATGCGATACAGATTGGGAATATGCCATCTTTGGAAATTTTCCAAGTCTATAGCTAAAAATTAATGGATTAGTACAAACATTAAATTATAAAATCATTTAATAATAATACAAAGAATATTAAATAGACACTGGTACAAGTCACGGGTGGAGAATATGACATATTTTTAATTTTTCTACGTAAATGAAATTATTAACGAATTTAATCTAAAACTGAAATATAAAATTATTTTAAGAATAATAATTAATCAATAATGTCTAGACACTGATACAAAGTACCGATTGAGAATACGATATTTTTAGATTTTTTTTTAATGTTTACTCGTTGATTTTAGATTTAAAATTCAAAACTTATCACAAATTATTTTATGTTAGTTTTATTTTTTGATAAATCTTGCGTAACACACGTTGAGTGTTAAACTAGTTAAAATTAGAAGCATATTTATATTTACTTCACTTGCGCCTTTTGTCATTCTTTCTTTTCATTTTTTTTTACTATTTTTTTTCTTTTTATAATGTCTAAAATTTATATGAGAACTAATCTTGTTGATTATGCTAAGAGCATTCACAATGGTAAAATAGATGGTTGCGGTAAATTGATATCAGCAGTGGGTTGGATTAATACTGTGTGATGTCAACAGTTTCAATGGTAAAGTTGCGTGGTTTAGGCAAAGTAATATAAATTATTAAGTTATTTTTTCTTTTTGTTTTTAATAGAAATAAATAAATAAAATGCTACAAAAATTACAATTAAAAAATTATTTTTAATTATTATTAAAATTTTCGAATTCAAAATTATAAATTTAAAATGAATAATTGAAAACAATGCAATTTATTTAATAATTAAAATATTACAAGTACTATTGATGATCAAAAACATTACATATACTTAATAAATAATTTAAAACATTACAAATCCTGAATAAATAATTAAAAATATTACATTGAATTAAAAAAACTAAAAATATTTGTTGATGATGATTCCTTATTGTCGTTCCATGTATTCTTTGCGGAGACGCGGATGCAATTTCACATCGTCGAGATCAATTATCAAGATCCGTTCTTCCTCCCTTCTTATTCGCTCGATCACCTTTCGCTCTCGGTGGAACTTTGGTTCGACCGTTTCAATCACGATAATTTCGCTTTGTCTCTTGGACTCCTTCTCCAACTTATTGAAATTTTGGGCCGCTAAACTCATCATTTCTTTATGCTCAAACTTTTGTTCAATATCGGACTCATTCAACGTTTTCAAGATTTTTTAGGCTTCATCGTTTTTTGATTTGTCTCATTTCATTGCTTTCTTGAATGTTTTTTGGCCCATCGGCCTCTCGGTTCTCGGCATTTCTTGCATCCAATCCACATCATCCTCCGAGGGAGTATCAATGGGTGACTCGTTAGGCATTTAACCGTTTTCCAAAAGCTTGAAGAATTTTGATCATTTTTTAGTGTCGAATTGGTAGAAGCATTCACCCACGCCCGACCAATGTGATTTTCTCGAACTCGTTTTCTCCGTTTGTTCAAATTTGGGAGAAAAAAAAAAAAGACCTTGAGGTTGAGATGAAGAAAATGGAACTTGGATTGAGATTAAAAAACGAACATTGAGATTGAGATGGGAAAAAAAAAAAAGTTCGGATTGAGGAGGAGGAGAAGAAAATGATTATGTGATTAAAACCTCGAGGTTGAGAAGAAAAAAAGAACCTTGAGGTTGAGATGAAGAAAATGGACTTTGGGATTGAGATCAAGAAAATGAATTTGGGGACAACAAGTAATAAAACATTTGTTCTTTACTTTGATGAATTTGTGAGAGATCATGGTGAGATTGTGATGATGGAGAATATTGTTCGTCATTATTATTATTAAATGGATTCATTATGATATTTTAAAATAAAATAAAAGATATTTGTAATAATGATGTGGTTTGGAAGAAAAATTAAAGATGGTGTATGAAATGAAGTGAGGATGATGCTATTATATAAGTTTTGGGAAAATTTAAAAAAACTAGCCGTTAGATTCTTTTTTTGAGAGTTTATTATATATTTTTAGTTTTTAAATTTATTATTATATTTTTAATTACAAAATATATTTTTTCGTTTTTTTTTTCAATTTCTTTTGAATTTTCAAAAAATAAAACAAATCATTAAAATTGGGACTAAATGTGGACTTCTCCAACGGTTATTTAATCTCAACCACACAATATATTTTTTCTTTTTTTATAATTACTTTTGATTTTTTTTAAGTTTTTAAAAAAATAAAGTTAGGATTGATGTAGGTCATTGGATCTCCAACGACCCTTTAATCCCATCCGTAGATTTCAAAAAAAATAAAAACAAGACAATTAAAAAACTGAATTGATCGCGGTCAGATTTTATCCGAGAGGCCACCATTTGACCGTGAGCCCCACAAATGACCGCCCTTTTACCCTTGCGTTGGGATCCCCTTTTGGCCGCAACAGATGCACAGGCACTGTAAGTGCTCTAAAGCTAATTCAAAAGGTCTTTAGAGCATATCCCCGTGTGGTGTGGAAGCTCTAACGCGCAGGATAACTTGCGGTGACATGTGAGGCTCGTAGGAAATTATATAGTATTTAGAAATTATTTTTCGTGTTCTTAACTTTTATGTATATAGTATTTAGAAATTATTTATTTAATATATCTTATTATTTTTATATTCATATCTTAATCTTTATGTACATAAGTTTTTGGAAATCTTTATTTGATGTTGTTTTCATCATTTTGTATATTTTTTCTAATTTTTTTACGTATGTCTTTTAAAATCTTTCATCATGCTTATAATGGTAAATATTGATATTTAACAAGATATTTTAATGAATTAATTTATCAAATAATAATTTATAAGCATTCAACTATCTTTTACAAATTATGAGCTACCAACTCTCACAATCAGTTCAACCAAACATAACAAAAATAAACTTATAATTTCTTAAATAATTTTTCTCTCTCTCTCTCTCTCAAATATTAAAAAACTGTTGTAATTAATTAATTGTAATAATTATATATTATGTGAATGACTTTCTGCATCTAAACCCTAATCTTGTACCTATAAAATGGACTCTAGTCCTTATAATAAACTACACTTTTTCAACACTCTCTTCTCTCATTCTCTCACTCTCCTCACTCTTTTCTCTAATTTTACAACATGTTATCAGCACGAATCTCTAACCAATTGAGATTGGTTGAAATATAATAGTTTCAAAATCAAACTTTCATAAACCAAAATAAATTTTCTGTGCGATAATTCTCTACGCAGAAAATCTGCAGAACTATTTCATGATGTTTTAACCGTTAGATCACTTTAAATTTTTATAGTGTATTCAAAACTTATTAAATTGTAATCTGAACGGTGGAGATCTTATTTTGATTCCTATAGAGTTCAATAACGAATTTTGATCAAAACAGTTTTTGTTCATAGAATCGTCGGTGTAGATATTTTCCGAAAAATGATTTCACATAATCGAACCGTTGGATATATTGTTTAAGACATATGAATGTTGATCTCCACCGATTTCATATATCCCTATCATTATCAAAAGATCACATATTTAAAGTTGTTTCCTGAAAAAACACTATGAGAAATCGATTTCTTTCACTGTCAATATATTCTTGTAGTTTGTGGAGAAATACAACCATATTAAAATTATGTATTCTTGAAAAATACTATGAGATCTACAATTGCTCTTGAAGAAGCAATTTTTTTTATTTGATTATTATTTTACTATTTTATTTTCCTATCATGTGTTTTAATTATATCATTTAAAGTTGTTTCTCCTGAAGTAGAACAACTATATATTATTTCGAAAGAATATACGTATGTATTCTTATTTCATGTGATAATTCAATATTCCTGAAGAATATATATGTTTTTAAAAAGAATCACCATTCATATTTGTACTCAAATTATATCATAATTCAATATTCCTGAAGAATATGGATTTTTTTTAAATCTAAGTAAAATCATTGTGATCATGAAGTATCGTGTGTTATGATATATGATACTTATTTCTGGAGAAATTTAATATTTATGTCTTGTTTACATTATAGTTCTAGATCAAATATTTTTCTTCATAAGATTACCTTTATTTTCTTTCAGGCACTTGATGAAGGAGTGATTGTCCATAATTTCATCAAAAAACTTTGAGGATCTAGCCACCGTCACATATTTTTCACGAGTAGACTATCCAATCATGTTTTCTCTTTTGATATAGATGTTAATATAAATTTATGTGTTTCAATTGTGAATTTGTTCTTGTTCTTAGAGAGTTTTTAATGAATTATATCTTTTATTTAAAAAAAAAGTAGATACAATTAGATAATTCTCTTGAAACTTTATCATGTATTTACATGCATGACATTAGAAACTTTATCTTGTTGAATTGATAATCACAGGAAAGCATTAAGTATAATCTATGTATTTTATATATTTCTATTTAGAGACTTGAAAATCTTACCCCTATTTTTCTTGGAATACATTGCATAGTTGTTAATGTGCAGTATGTGGTAATTAGAATACTTCTAGTGATGTGATTTTGGTTAAGAGGATATGCATCCCAAATATTATAGTTAATATGAATCTAATGAGATCTACTTATTAATATGAATTTAGAGTATTCAATTGGCTCAATTTTTGTTATTGTTAATTAGTTAAACGACACAATTTACATGATAGATTTAAAATAACAAGCTGTGTTTTTCTTTTCTTGATAAAACATGTATTCATGTATATTTGCACACTGTATGAGATTTATTTTCAACTCATATTTATCGTAGTATTTTTGCGAAATACGATTTCAAAATTCTTAATAATTTTGAAAATTATTAAAATATAAATCATGGTTTGTGAAGAAATGTGATGGTATATTGTAACTTCTCAGTTGAGTATGATATGTTCATGAAAAACATTAGAAGATATATAATCCATATTTTTCTGATGAAAAATAATATATAGTATTTAAGAAGAATATTAACAATGCTCTTGAAAAAACATTTTTATTATATGTTTTATTTAATTATTAAAAGCATTATTTACATGTCGTTGTTATATTATTTACATTATGATTAAGTTGTTGTTTTTGAAATAGCTCAACTATTAATAATATTTCTTACGAACATTATATGCCCCTTCATATCATTTATATATTTATTTGCTAATCTTATATTCTTGAAAAATATTGATATATTATTATTAGATAGGGCCAATTTTGTATAGAACTCAAAATTCTTAGATTTGGATTTTAAATCTCAATATACATTTATTCTAATATTCAAATTCTCAATCTCCACTAAGCAGTTTCTCACCTTATTTGCCTCTATTTAAAGATTATGATCATTATTCTTTTATAATTTATATTTAACTAACAACTAAATACATTATAAAAATACAAATCACCACTATCCACCTATTTTTTAAATATGATTTGATATATACGGTATTCTAAATCTTATATACAACAAATAAGAATTCTTACTATTTATAAAATCAATAACCAAAAATTTTAATAACAAAATTCTGAATTCCAACTAATCATATTCCAAATATTTTCTATAAGGCATGAAAAACTTATAAGATGTTACAAAAAGTTCATAAGTTATAATAGCTACCATTATATTACACTTATTGTAAGACAGTCTCATGGAGACGGCCCGCCGTAAGATGATCATATATTTAGAGTGAAATATCATACTTTTCATAGTGAATAAATATACATTTTAAAATAAAATAAATAGTTGTTTTAAAAGTATTTTTTACCTTTAAAAGTATGGCAAGAACTTCTGTGCGGACACTACACTAACTCTTCAACGTGGCGTCAAAGTTTTTAGACAAATATTTTATATATTTAAGGTAAAAAGTATACTTTTCATAGTAAAATAATTATTTTGAAAAATATGATTTTTTTTCTTATAAGTATGAATATTAAAGTATGGTTTTCGCACATTAACTGACTGTCACACAGTAGACCTATTGTAAAATAACTTTTTATTTGAGAATTATGACCTTCTTATCCGAGACATGATACCAACACTTTCTTTGCTCCCGGACCATTATTTTGATATCTAATCAAAATTTGTCTAGAGGCTTGCATGTGTAATCTATTTAGATTTATAATAAATAAAGTAGTTTTTTAAAATAGAACTTGCTATAAACCCAATAAACCACTACAAAAAAATAGTGAATTATCGAAAGATTTTATTGATGGACCCATTTGACTCGGGCATGCAATATAAGTATGGTCAAAGGATGAATGAGAATAAGCAACTGAAGGTGTTGATCCGGTTACGGTTAACCGGTTAACTGCCGGTTAATAATCGGTTGACCGGTTACGGTTAACCGTTGACCGACGGTCACGGTTATAACCGTAACCTTCAACCGGTGGCCGGCGGTTAGGTTATGGTTAATCTGACCGTCTAACCGTAACCGCGTGGTTAATCGCCGGTTAACCGGTTTAAAAAAAAAAAAAAAAGTCGATCGGCTGCATTTCTGTCGATCGACTGCCTGATCGACTGCTTTTTTTTTAAAAAGAAAAAAATTAAAAACCTGCGGTTAACCGGTTCTCAGCCGGTTAGGTTAGGTTAAACAAGTTGCGGTTAAATTAACCGCCGGTTAATAACTGATTAACACGTCTATAAGCAACATTGGAATGAGAAGAGGACGAGGACGAAGTGCGTGGGAGAAGACATCTAGAGGTGTACAAATATTTTTATGACTTTTAGTGTTAAATGACAAATATTTTTATTTTCTATCATCTCAATTAGGGCATAACCAATAGACTGGTCGAAGCCCAAGAATCCCACATGTCCCACAAGTGCAATGCGAATAACGTGAATAGGCTGAGTGTGTCTTATGCCCCTGGTATAGCGATATCAAAGCACATCAGCAGGTTCAAACGTGGTATTATAAGTAACATTATATTTATGTTTGTAATTTAAGTTATAATTAATTAATTATTAAATAATTGAATACAGACTCGGGAGAAGGGCCGAAAGGCCATTAGATGAGACTTTTGTACGTACACACTAGTATATGGATGAAATGTTTATTGATCATCGATCACAGACTACGGTTGTAAGTATCTTTCATGTTTACTACTTAGCTTATTTATTGGTTTTGATAAAGATATAGAGTTTATAACATTTTGTATTTCAGGATGAGTTTCTGAGACGTCTTGATGATGCACGTGCTACATCACATGATCTAGACCATAAGATTAACGAGGACGTTGTTTAAGTACACGTCTTCGAATCAAAGAATAGTTGATATTATGACACTGAATGCTTGGGGAAATTGGTAGCTTCTACGAAGAATTTCAGATGCGCCTTTTCCTCTCAACCCAAAAGAATTATGACGCAGCTCTAGTCACGGTAGGTATTACTCCAGATGCAACAAGCAACTCGAGGTGCAAAGACAAGACCAATAGAAGCAGTGTGAAGTGATGAGCGACCAGTGAGAGCAGTGCGAGGCGCATGTGCTGGAGCAGCAGGAGCTCGAGGCACGGCTCCAGCGGCAGATTGTCGCAATGATGGCGTTGTATGAGAGGACCTATAGCCCCAACATATGTCATCTAATTAATATGCTTGATTTGTTTATGTTTGATTGTAAACTTATATTTCATTGAATAATTGTAAATCATAATTATGTTAATTGTATTTTATTTTTATTTCTTAGGTTTTACAAGTATATAAAAATGAACACGTAAAAAATCATTAAATACCAACGGAAATGTGTTCATCGTTGATTTAAAGAAATTAAATATCACCGACATACAAACATCTATGGGTAATTATCGAGGTATATTTTCTTCGATAATTACTGAGAGGTCAAGGCAGTGAAAATACTGTTAGACACACATTCACCGGTAATCATCGAGGGAAATAACCCTCTATAATCTGTAGGTAATTATTGAGGGATTACATGACCAGTGACCGAGGATTTTGCGAGGGACAGTCCATCGGCATTTCCCTCGTTACTATTACCGAGGGATGAAATTCACTCGGCAATTATGTATCGATGAGGGACATACCGATGGAATTGATCCCTCGGTATTTCGTCGGTTCGTCTATTACCGATGGATAATTCCATTGGTAATTATTGTTCTTGTAGTGAATCCATTTCATTTTCACTATTAGGTCATGATTGGTTGAACTGATTTAATTGGTTTTAGTGATAGTTCATAACTAGTAGTTAATTTTAAATTATTATTTTATAAATTATCTGATTAGAACACCTGAATAAATGTCATTTATTGATGTAGACATGATTAAGATATATAAGAACAATATACATATAAAAGAAATATAAAATATTATATATATATATATATATATATATATATATATACACATAAAAAAAATATGTTTTTTTAATAATAGATACAGATTTCCTAAAAATAATACACATACAAATAAAGAAAAATAAAAAAATAGTTATTTTATTATGCCTAAAAACAATATTTTTGTAAAACTATAAATTTACACGTGAGCTCATAAAAGAAAATAATCCTTACAAATTAAAAAAAAAAAAAAAACTATTGAAAAAATATTCTGCATGTGAAGTCCACTCTTGAATTCTTTTCCTTTTATCGAAGGCAGCTGAAGTATTCTGATACGAGTTGTCTAACAAGCATAATGACCTTTTGTAGACGATAAGATAACCTTCAGTAACAGTATTTACATGCTTAGCTATTTTTCGCTATATTATTTAAGTTCATAAATAAAAACTAATATGAAGCAACAAAAAGAATCACTGATTTTATCTTGAGATTAACTTTTATCTATTGAGCGCCGGCTGGCCAGTAGTAAATAGAAGTCGACATTGATTTCTGTTTCTGGGGAAAGGAGAAAAATGGCATTCAAAGTAAATATAGTAATTATTCTGATTATGGCCTTGTTCTTATCAAGTCATCTTGGAGAAATCTTACCTTCAGGTACAATGTCCCTTATGTTCATTTGTTTTTCTTTTGCAAGTCATATAATTGTCCCATAATTCTCAAGAGAAAAACTTGTGTGTACATTCCAATAGGCAAGGCCAGATTTAATTTTTAGTTTTTTTTTTTAATTACATATATTTCATAGTTTTTCTTAGTGTTTTTAAGTTTCTTTAGATTTTTTTTTTTTAATTCTATTAGGATTTGTATGGTCTTTAGGGTTTTTAGTTTATCTATTTAGGTTTCCATTTTTTAAGGGTTCTTTTTTTCTTTTTTTAAGTTAGTCTTTTTCTTCTATTTCTTTGGTATTTTTTTATTTTAAGATTTAATTTTAGGTCGCATTTGGATGGAGGGATTTAAATTCATTGTCAAATCCACTCACGTTTGGCTAAAACTTAAATCAATGGATTTTAAATCCTTCCAAATCCATTCTCAATTTATAATTCATTTTTGGTGGATTAGAAATTCACTCTATAACCTAATCATTTGAAATCCATCGCACATTTAGCACACAAAAAATACATTACAAATATTTTAAACATTAAACACACATTTCACACATAAAACACATACTTCACACATTATACATACAAAACACGTACTACACACGTCATACACAAAACACACACTTGAACTTGACACTAGATACATTACACATTTCACACATACATTTTACACAAAATGTGTAGTGTGTGAATGTGTGTAGTGCATGTGAAAATAAATACTATATTTTTCTATTATTTATTAACTAACAATTGTGATTTTTTTTTAAATTCATAATGAACTTGAAATTTTGACAAATCAATACTACACCCAGACAAGTGACTTGAGATGAATGGGTTTGACATTCATGAATCTTGAATTCCTTCGGATTTCAAATCACTCAATCCAAACGCAGCCTTAGGGAAGTGGACATGAGTGTCTCAATCTACCAAGTTCAGTTAGGAGAAATTAGAGTAAAAAAGAAAACTGAACAATCCTAAACACAAACTGAATCAAACTATAAACACACCCCCAGATAATTTGCAGGGAAACATGAAACATAAGGCACTGGGTGTCCACCTAAGCAACAATGATCAAAAAGGCATAGCTCATCCAAACAAAATCGGGGGCGGCAGCAGGGCAGCAGCCGTCTGTGTCAATAACCCGAGTGGCGGTGAGGCTCACTCTCAACAAGGTTCGACTGCAGCTCCCGCAATAAACAACCATCACAACAACAATAATCGGACTCACAATGGAAGCAAAGGCAATTACAGTTGCATGGGACTTGTAACTTTTGCCTTTACTACATTGGCCACTCTTCTTCTATGCCAAGACATGTAACTTTGAGTTTGAGGTCTCACATGTAAAATATAGAGAACAAATGAATAAGGTTTATTTTCACCGCTTGTAATTATTTGTTGTGTTTTTATTTATTTTTTTTATGTAAAATAAAACTAAAGCAATTCTAGGTTGGCTTCATTCCATTTTAACCCTTTTCGCCATTCTTGAATTTTTTTATTTTTTTATTTTTGCATCTTATCAATAAAGTCATATTTTTAGAAATCACCGAATAACATTATATAAAAAACTTGAAATGCTGAGTTTCCTTCATGAGAATCAAGCCGTTCCAATTTCAGGGGGCAAAAATAAAAAGAAAAGAAATCATTTTAACACAAACTGGAAACTACCAGCCTAGAAATAATAAGTCTACCTTTAGAACTGGGCAAGTTGCTCAAGTTTACGAGCTTGAAAAAATTTGCAACGACCTTTACCGCTCGATTCAATGTCTTCAGATTTTCTTTTTCGAGTGGTGAAACCAACACTGGTTAGCTTCGTTTGCCGTTTTCCACTCTTTCCATTCCCATCCTCATCAATATCAGATTCCCTATCATTATCACAGGACAGCTTTAATTTCACTCCAAAACTTTTACGTTCATACACAATACTTTTAAATTTATATCTAATACATTTATTCCTTTAAAAAGTGTTACTTTTTGATACGAAAAGTGTCACCATCTCACCGTGAGACGGTCTGACACAAGCTTTTGTGATCCGTAAACAAAACTTTATCAAGCAAAGGAGAAAATTGTGAAAATAATCAGCCTCATGGTGAGAGGATAGCAACAACTACATAATTTACTGAGCCAAGAAAAGGCAAATAATATTCATCGACAAATTTTCAGATTTCACATCACAGACTAACCATAATACTTCGACAAAGTCTTTGTAAAATGCTGTGCATGTTCCCCAGCTGAAGCGGACCAGCGTTGGGAATCCAAAAACTGGGTGCTGGTGATCTTTTAGCCAGGCTTTTGTCTGCGGGTCTGTGTAAAATGAGGTCCAAAAGAATATTTATGATAAGGCAACAAAATCTTAAAATTGAAAAACAAAAAAGAAAAATAATAAAAAAACTTACCCCCAGGGTACCCAGACCCAAAATTCCTATGCAGGTTTTCTTCAGTTTCCTCGAGCACCCAATCTCGCAAAGCTCTATCCCTTGTTACCTGAAACACATGATGTGTTCAATGACTATACTTCTAAGCCTGTGGGGTCCACATAACACAATAGGTTTTAGAGTTGAGGTAGACAGAGTTAATAATACCTTTGCAACAATACTCGCACCGCTTACAACAGGATAAAGACTGTCAGCTTTCTTTGCGACCACAAATTTGATATTAGGAAATCTTTCGGAAAGCTTTATTTGATACTTTTCAGCATCTCCAACAGTATCCAAATAAACCTGGACCAATAGCAAGAAATTAAGTAAAATACAGATATTCGAGGAACAAAAGGGCCAAGGAGAAAGCATGTTTAAATGGAGATATACTGAGTCTTATATGATCCTTTCATGATATCCAAGTTCTTTTTCCATGCATGTTTTTTTTTCCAAATTAGCTACAAATATTAGTCTTTTTATGCACTATTTATTAGCTCTGGATTCGGATTGTGCCAAAATGGGTAATCACGTACATTATTGGGTTAATTACAAAAGCTACCGCTAAAGTTTAGTCTATTTACAAGAAAACTCACTTATCGTTTAAAATTGCAAATAACCCCTTGAAGTTTGTATTTACTTTACAGATATCCCACCTTCTTATCTCCTTTTCATGGTGCTAACACAAAATAAATGTCAAGGGGTTATTTTTATGTTTGAAAGATAACTGGGTTTTTATGTAATTGAACTAAACTTTAAGGTTAGTTTTGTAATCATCCCTATATTACTTGAAAATTAGTCATTACTCCCAGATATGTGTCTCCTTCTTAAGTCATTCCTACTAGTTTAGTCGGTAGAAGTAAGGTTTCCTATATGAACTTAGAACTACATAAGCCTATTTCTATAGTGTCCAACGGCCATTTTTTCAGCCTTCACAGCCTATTTTTATTTTATTTTTTCCTCAACTAACTTGGGAGCTTAAAATCCATACTAAAAAGAAGGGACTAAAATAATTTCAAAAGCAAGGAAGAAAAGAATGCAAAACCGAAAAAAAAATTTCCACATATTTGACGAGATTAGGTAGCATTCCATAAAAACTCTTAGGAATAAACTAAGCTTGTCTTGTAAGAGAGAATGATTTTCAAGATATTTACCTCCGTAAGAAGAACGCCTATGTTCAACACCTTGTTGATGAGACCAATGGCAGAATCATGTGATATTTCATTGAGATTTATCTTACTTCTGCAGAGAAACGAGACACAAAGCAATGTCATTAAGTTTGTTTGATAGGTATCTATTAAGAACTTAGTTCCGATAGTTACTTCTTTAACATTTTAGATGATAGATATTTCGGGTCTATAACATCGACAGCCCATCCGATAGATTCATCAGCTTTCAAGCTCTCAAATAACTCTTCCCTCTTCTCTTCTTTCAAAGTTTTTGAGTCTGCATTAAGAATAGGTGGATAATTCAGCTAGTGAAAAAAATTGTAATGTCAGGAAAAAAAATTGCAATCACCGTACTCTACTAGATATGCATTATCTAAATTGTGTTCGACATTTCATTATAACATTATATTCATCCAATTAATTCAATATTAAAACTTTGGTAAGTTCTTTCTAAGTTTACATTAGTATGAACTAGCCAAAAACAATTTTCATGTTACTCCTCAATTTGGTCTTGACAAGATACTAGTTTTAGTGAAATAACAATCGACTTTCTTGTCTAACACTTCTTGAAAATTCCGCATTTCGAAGTAAGAATCAAATTTCTTGTCACTCGTGGTGAATCTATATGGAAAAAAGTATCAAATTTAATTTATGACAAAACAACAAAGGGAAAAACCAACAGTAAAATTGAATTTTAAATTTAATATGAGCAACCCAAATACTCCAATTAAACCACTAACTCCTCAACCTATACCTTCAAACTGCAACAACCATCAATCCAAATTATTTAATATTAGTTTTTGACATTTTATGAACATGTCTCATTACTCCAACATATAATAATTTTACTTATTTTCTAATCAAGATTTCAAATTAACACCAAAGAGTTGTGACCTTTAAAGGTACCAAATTGAAAAAACCAAACTCTCCAGAAAATCAAGAAAAGCTAAGTTCAAAAAAGTGTAAACCTGCAAAATTCAACGTGGAGAGTGTTTTCTGGTAGGAGCGCGCACAGTACAAACACCCGTACACCATCGGTCCTGGCAATAAAGGAAGAGCCTTTTTTTCAACTTAAACCCTTTTAAACGAAATGATGAATTCATTCGATTGTGTGGGAAAGGATGTTGTACCTAAAACAGGGCCGCGCCCAGCTTCGTCGATGCCCATTATGCAAGCCTTCGAGGCCCATTCCGGCGGCGGCGCCTCCGATCCCATTTTTAGGGATCTTTCGTTTCTTCAGTGAACCTCTCCGTTTCCCGCCACAAATTTGAGGTTTTCACGCGCTCACTTCAGATGAAGTAAATGTTAGTGAGGGATTGGAAACTCGCTACTAATAACTAAGAAAAGAGTGACTTTACTTTTAATTTTACATTTAATTTTGTGCAGATTAATAAGAATTTTAAGAGTAGATGTAGTGGTGTTTTACATTCGTTAACCGGCATTTAATTAGATGATGATAGATTTGCAAATTTGATATTCGAAAATGTCGACTTAATAACAATTAAATAAGTTGCTTGATGATTTAACTCAATTAATAAACAAATATCTTCAAATATAATTGGGTATGGTAAATTTATAAAATAATTACTTTGGAGCAAGAACACAACTCAATTTAATTTTCTTTTACAAGTATGTTGAACGAAATTATCAAAAGGTAACTTTAAATGAGGATTGATTAATAAATATAAAGTATAAAAAAAAATTGTTCGCTAGATTTTATATTTCATTTTTCACTTATTAGGTATAATTTCCATCAATCTATCAAAAATATCCTCCATAAACTCAGTTTATCTTCTCTCATTTCCCCATAACCAAGGTTCTAAATGCGCGAGACGCGTCCAGGTGACTAGGTCGAGCCTTAAAAATCTATGCGTGCTTAGACGAAAGCTAGACGACAAAGGTGTTTTTATCTTTTATATTATTTTGGTTAATAGGTAAATAAAACAATACAACGTGTAAATACTTTTTTTAATATTTTTTAATTTCTCAATGAAAAAATAGTTTTAAAATATTTAAAACTAAATTATTACTTAATATTATTAACTTGATAACAGTCTCGCATAATTGAATTTAAAATGAAATATCAATACAGTTAAGTTTAACAAAAAATAAGAAATAAAATACAAACATAGTTAAAACACAACAAAAAAAACATGTTATATACATATGAGGCGGTCAACTCTAAGTTTGCCGACTTTTTGATGACACGTATTTTTCGTACATATTGAAACTTATTAAATTAGGTTCAACTACTATTTATACGCTTTTAATGTTTTTTTACTTTAATTTTTATTATTTGGACGTACTTACGTGTTTGGTTGTTTTATGTTGTTTTTATATGATTTTGGAACTGTTTTTGGTTGGATTGAGTTTACGATGAAGAAATGCACTGCGAACGTGAAGAGAAGAGTCTATTGGGTCAAGATTGGAGCAAATCCACGAAGTCAAATAGACAACGGAGTTTAGAAGACCCTTAACGACCCCAATAGAGGTTGATAATCGGGTCGCCAATGTGGGTCATTTTAAAGAAGATCATTATCGACCCCATTAGTGGTTGATAGTTGGTCGTTACTGTGAGTTGTTTTCAAAAAGACCATTAGCGACCAATTGGCGGTCGATAGTCGGATCGCTAATAGTCCAAAAACATAAATATGTTACAACATCGAGTTTAAAGGCTGAAATTTTATTCTGAACTATAAAAAAGTGCCAAGAATCAGCCCACATATATCCTTCACCACCCATTAGCTTGGGAACCATCATTCACCACCAAAAACACTCCAAATGTATTAGATAGAGAGATTAAATTAGAGTTTTGAGGAGAAACACGAAAAACGAGCAGATCAAAGAATTTACAATCATCCCACGTTTATATTTTCTTTTTTTTATGAGTATTATGTGTTCAATGAAATGCCTAGATGACTGTTTAATCATATTTAGCTAATTTCATACTATTATGGGGTTTGGTAAACATGAACGATTAATGTTTTGAACTTTTCTTTCAGTCAAGCATTATGCCTTTTCAGTATTTTTGATTCTTGATTTACATATATGTATAATTGCTTGGAAACATCTTATACTTATTAGTATTAACAATTCATACATTGAGAGACGAGTTTTGTTAATAGAGCTACAAATTCAAAATACTCTAATCAATAACACCGATGGATTTGAGATAAGAGTGATGTCTTGTTAACATCTTTGAAGCTTTTAGGAGTTATGCACGATTGGCAATGCGTCTCGCATTTGGAACCAATGGTTAATCACTTCGAGAGAAGGATTAAACTATATTTGTGATTAACATATATTGAACTGATCACAATAATGATTGGTTGATTGAAAAGGTTTTACATTCGCGTATGATCCATTTGCTATTTTTTTTTTTTGTTTGTAATTCATCGTTGCATAATCGAATTGACAAACCTTTTATAACTACTAGCTTTGATAAATCATAATTGGAGAGATGTGGTTTATCAATTAGGCTTTCAAACACGAGATACTTTAATCAATAAAATCGGGAGGTTTGGGATTAATAGTGAAGTTGTGCACATCTTTAAAACCTTTTAGAGTTGTGAAGTTGTACAAATCTTTAAAGCCTTTTGGAGTTCTAAGCGTGATTTTGACAATGCGTCTCACATTTAGAACCTACGATTTAAGCAATTCGAGATTAGGTTTAAACTACTTTTGTAGTTAACTTACAGTAGATTGAATCACAACAATACTCGAGTGCTTAAATATGATAGACATTGAAAGTTCATTGTAGTCCCAAACCCCTGAATACCTCTGTTTCATTTGAATATATCTTCTTCTTACTTTTTGCTATTATTTTTAGTAAATTATTATTATTAATTTATTTTATTGTCTGTCGTTCATAACGACAAAATAAAATCTTCTTTTATATTTATTTGGATAAAATTAATTTATTAATAATATTACTTGTGAATTTTTGAGATTCAGTTCTTGTGAAAATCAAACTTTCTCGTCGTCTCTACATCTACATTGTACGCTTGTGGTTAGATAGGTCATATTAACGAACAAGTTTTTATTACTCGATAAAATAGGGAGCAGTTAAGTTTTTGTTTGAAAACCCGATTCCGACCATGTATATATAAACTACCACAAAAAATAACTTCTATTTAGCCCCATTTGAGCTTCTATTTTCCATTTCTTGATAGTTATGAGCTTATTACATGTTCTTGAGAAACCTTTTAAAAGTTTTTACTTTTCATCGTTGAAAACAAAAACTAAATGTATTAAAGGTGTTTGACCAAGTTCTTGATGCTATGTTTATGCTTTGAAAAATGATACTTATAAATCAAAATACATCATCACCATTTTTTCCATGTCCATACTCTAGTTTACTTCTATATTTTTCTTTTTTTGTTTATTTGAGGACGAATAAACCCTTAAGTTTGGGGGAGTTGATAAACACGATTTTTAAGCATATTTTTGAAACTTATTTAGTATGTTTCAATTACTGATTATGCTTTCATAAAATATTTTGCTTCATATTATATTATTTTAATGCAATTACGTATTTGGTATGTTGATGTTGGAAATTTGAGCTCCTTTGGGTTTAAAGATAACAAGAATAGGGATTTGGGGCGAAGGTAATGAAGAGAGGAGGCTATTGGACCAGGAATGGAGCGAGCCCACGCAACCAACAAGTCAATAGGGCCCGAAAACTCACTGTCGACCCTGTTATCAGTTGATAGTGGGGTCGCTAATGTTCAGAAAACTCACTCAGTCACACGCAAAAAATCCCTCGTGCTCACCGACTCCCACTTTTACGGACACGCAGAGTGCGCACACAATGAATCGAAATTGGCGATCGAATAATTTAGAAATTGACTTAACTGATAATTAGGAATACCAATAACAAATAATGACGATGAAATCGATTGACATGCACGACAATGAGCACTCCTCCCCCACTAAAGCAAATCACGATGTGAATTCGATCAAAATCTTCAATTATTCCAAGAATCGATTGATTGCAGGTTAAACTGGCGAGATCTAAGAGAATGATTTGTAGACTCCAATTTTGAAAACGAGGCAAAAAGGCGATGAATTGGGAATGAGAATACGATGGAGATGATGGAGTGATCTAAAGAGAGACGATGGCATGTGAAATTGTCCAAAAAACGATGTTAATGATTTAGTGGAAAAATTGTCTGTAGTAGACAATAAAAATGTGATCTAATTATCAAAGTAGCCTTTTAGTCAATATTTATTAGTCATGTTCCAAAATACTTATTTATTAATTATATAAATTTAAAAACTAATTATTATATTATTTCCTTATCTTAGTTTTAATCCTCCTTTATTAATTTATTATTATAACATTTTTTTTCATTGCTATGCCTGGCGTTTTAGACCCAAGCCCAATGTAATATGTCAACAACTACACGGCCCGAGTCTAGCGTAGCATTTAACTACTGGATCATATCATGACATATGGCCTCGGACGCGACCTAGACTTCGACCAGGAAGCAACCATCCAACCAGCGGCGGATCCAGCATTTGGCGAGCTTGGACGTCCATCCTAGCTGGATCCGCCGTATTCTTGGCCAGATGTATAATTTTAAATATATATTTTAATTTTTTTGTATAAAAAAATTATACTGCATGGGTTGTAGAAGAAAGACCTAGGGCGCAGTGATACAGAACCTCTATTTGTATTGTTAAGGTTTGCGGTCATGCAATGTGCATTTTATTTTATTTTTTGGTTGTTTAGAAAATAAAAATTGGCTTTTTTAACATAAAAAAAAAACTTTTTATCTAAATAAGAAGAAAAATGAAAAGTTATAAAAAGAATATATACAAACCACTACAAGAATTGAGGTTAAGAGGGAGGACAAAATTGGGAGGACATTTGTGTCGTCCTTATAGGTAGGACATATAAGGCACTACATCCAAAAGTCCTTACAATAGGTTTTATAACCTATTGGGAGGACATTTGTCCTCCCAATAGATAAAAGGTCGTTGCTATATGTTCTACTTTTACGGACGACATTTTGTCCTTCCTACAGGTATAATAAGTCGTTGCTATATGTTCTACCTTTAGAGGCGACATTTTGTCCTTCCTATAAGTATAATAAGTCGTCCCTATATGTTCTACCTTTAGGGACGACATTTTGTCCTTCCTATAAGTATAATAAGTCGTCCCTATATGTTCTACCTTTAAGAACGATATTTTGTCCTTCCTATAGGATGTAAAGTCGTCCCAAAAAAGAGCATTTAATTACCTTGACCAACCGTGAATAAATACCCACCTAACCGAATTAATGTCTTACATATTAGAAGGACAAGTCCTCCCAATAAGTTTAAAATGTCCTCTCAATAGCTCACAACTTCTTTAATAACCAACATAATACCACTTCATTCGGAATATCAGTATCATTCTCCAAATACTCTCCAAACACTCTCCAAACAATATCCACAACAACAACAACAATATAACAATGTCAACATCATCAATATCAAGCACAATGCAGCAATATCAACAACAATGGCAGCAATATCGACAATAATGGCAAAAAAATTTTGAGAAAACCAAAAAAGGTGTGAATCAATTCTTCTCTTTTCTATAATTATATGTAATCTAATTTTTAGTTGAATATAATTTCATCATCATGTAATGACTCATAAACTGCAAAAGCTTAAGTTATATTATTGACTTTACTAGTTGTATAAATAGTTAGAAATAATACCCAATAACTTTTAAAGTTTTCAAATGTCCCTAGGTTTGCATAAGTACCTAACAAAATTCTCATCCTATAAGAATCTAATTTGTAATGGAAAAAAAATATCATGACTATCCGTGAAATGATGATTGCTTTTATTTTTACTTTATAATATTATCAAACTAAAATTTATTTACCTACTTCATTCATGCCACTAATGTATATTTTCGTAGTAAAAAAATGGTAAATCAAAATGATTGTAGTAATTTTTGTGAATACAGTAAAATGGAGGAGCAAAGAAATTACCTAATAACTTTTGGTTCTTTTCTTTTTCAGGATATCAAATATAGTGATGGACAAGACATGGATTCATATTACGAATAAGATGTCCACAGAGTTCAGGCGTGGAGTGAGAGAGTTTATTAACAAATGTAGGCCTCTTGTGAATAAGAAAGGCTTGATTAAGTGCCCGTGCAACAAATGTTTAAATATGGAGTCTCATAAGTTAGAAGATGTTCAAATTCATATTCAGAGGTTTGGGTTTGATGCATCATATGATACTTCGATTCACCATGGCAATTGCTCACTGGAACACCAACCTGGTCCGTCACACCAACTTGGTCCGTCAGACGTTGACTTTGAAATGATGGATGACATGACAAATGTTATGGCAGACTTGGACCAAGATGATGAGTACGGATCGGATGGTCCTGATGAGCAGTATCGTAACGTGTACGAAGCTATGAACACTAAATTATATCAAGGGATTTCATCATTCTCTTCGATGGATTTTCTAGTAAAGTTGATGAATATCAAGGTGAGTAATAAGTGGACAAATAGATCATTTGACGAGTTGATTAAGTTTTTGAAACTTGAGTTCCCATCGATGAATATTGTCAACTCACATGAGGCTAAGAAGTTGCTTGCAAGTTTGGGTCTCTGCTATGAGAACACACATGTTTGTAAGTATGATTGTGCACTTTTTTATAAAGAGTATGCCGATAGAGAAACATGTCCAGTTTGTAGAGAATCACGTTGGTGAGAGAATAGTGGAAAAGGCTCGAAGAGCAAAATTCCACATAAGGTTATGCGATATTTTCCAATCATCCCAAGATTGAAAAGGTTATTTGCAATGGAAGAGACTGCGAATCATATGCGTTGGCATAGTACAGGGCATCATATAAGCGCAGATGTTATGACACAACAAGGGATAGGAAAGCATGGCGTGCATTTGATGCTAGACATCCAAAGTTTTCTAGTGAGCGACGCAACATTCGCCTTGGACTTGAAGCTGATGGCGTCAACCCATTTGGTGATATGAATCAGGTGTATAGTATGTAGCCAGTAATATTGACGGTTTATAATCTTCCACCATGGCTTATCATGAAATCAGAGTATTTGATATTAACATTATTGATACCTGGACCTAAATTCCCGGGAAAAGATTTCGACATATTCATGCGACCTCTTGTGGATGAATTGAAATTTATGTGGTTAGTCGGTGTGGACACAATTGATACTGTCACCGAAAACCGTGGTCTATTTCGCATGCGAGCAGCATTAATGTGGACTATTAATGACTTTCCTGCAAGAAGTAGTCTGTCAGGGTGGAGCGGGCAAGGTTATATGGCATGTCCCACATGTAATGATGAAACCCCATCGATACGCATATTGGGAAAGGTAGTGTACTTTGGTGCTAGAATGTTTCTTCCTATACACCACAGATGGAGAAGTTCGTGTGATTTCAATGGTTTACCAGAATATCGGAGCCCTCCAGTAAAAAAAAAACAATGACAGACATATTGATCCAGCTAAATCGAGTTATACCAAAAACACCTGGGAAACATGAGAAGTATGGTGGTGCAAAGACCCGCAAATATGCAGATGAGTTGAACTGGAAAAAAAAAAGCATTTTCTTTGAGCTCCCTTACTGGTCCAGTAATGACTTGAAACACAATATCGACATGATGCATTTAGAGAAGAATGTGTGTGACAGTATCATAGGGACCATCATGGACGATCCGCTGAAGTCAAAGGATACTTCTAATGCTAGACGGAATCTAAAGAACTTGAATATTAGGCCAGAGCCGCACCTTTTCAAAGATAGAGGTAAGATAATGAAGCCTAGGGCTCGTTACACATTACCTCCAAACAAACGAGTTGAGTTTTGTGATTGGATCAGGTCTGCAAGATGGCAGATTGTCCATGAAGTCCACCATAATATGGGGGCTGGTTCATCGACGGACTCTTTGACTTAAGTAGATCTGTTGCACCCTGACAACTCTTCAAAATTCACACTTTTTGCTGATCTTTATAATCTCGAGCACATAGAGCTACATCAAGATGACATGCCGTCTGACCACGTAGTTGAAACTCATGGTCTATCTTCAAGTACATCTACATCATCTGAAATGTACAACGATGATGATGACATGGAGGATGACACCCTAGTCGAGTACGAACATGTTGAACAACAAGATCATATCACGAGTGAAGATGAAATAAATGATGATCTGCAAATAGGAGATAGCGATTCTGATTAGTATTGTAACACTGGTGTAATTATGTTTTAGTTATCATCATCTTCAGACCATCATCATCATCATCATCGTCATTTTATGTTTTAATTATCGTAACACTGTGATTCTAATTTGTTTTTCAACACCAATCAAATTTAATGATTTTATTTTTATTTTTTAAATTCATTCATTTTCTTTCTATATTCTTTCTTAAAAAAAATCACGATAGATAATATAAAAAAAAACTATGTGAATTTTTAAGATTTTATTTTTGTTTTTTAAGATTCATTTATTTTATTTATATCATTTTTTATGATTGATTGAATTTATTTATATTTGTTGTTAGAAGATATGATTTATTTAACCGAATGACTGTAATTCATTTATGAAAATTATCTATTGCGATATTTATCCAATATATATATATATATATACATATATATATATATATATAAATTTTTTCTAGAATTATATGAATATTAAAAAAAATTATAATTCTTTAAGTTGGTATAAATTTATACAGTCAGTCACATCATAAATTTAGTGAAACAACCTCCAAAATAAATTTATATAAAGAATTAAAAAAAAAACTATTTTACAAATATTATTCCAAATTGATATGAATATAACATAAATAAATAAAAAATATTTTCCTCTTTTTTGTTTTCACCGAAAGCGCCAACTCTTTTTTATTTTTTCACCAAAAAGAGCCAAAACATTTTGCTTGAGCGCCAAAACATTTTAATCAAGCGGCCATCTCAATATTTTCCCTCTAACCTAATCCTTTGCGACAGAAACCACCACCGCTCACAACCACCACAAAGCGGCACCGCCACCAAACCACCACAACGCGGCACTGTCGTCACCACCACAGAATTCGCCACTGACACCTCATCTCCACTCCGAGTCCGCCGTCGTCACCATTCCATTGCAGCAGCTTTCAACTCATACCCGCCCCTCAGGTACTGGTTCGAAAGAGCGTGGGTTCAATTGAATCGAGTTTTTCCCTCTTCGTGTGTTTTCAACTCATACCCGGTGACCCTCATAATGGTAAGAGGAATTATACTTACATGCGATGCTGTTAGGGCCAACCTGGGTACGTTTTAGTAATATTTTTAAGTTTGTTGGACTTGTGTGGTAATTTTTGTGATAAATTCTAAAATCTTAGTTTGGCCCTTTTGGCCCTTTTGGCTTTCTTGATATTTCAGGTGGGTTCAAGGTTAAGATTTGTGGGGCAATTCAGTACATGAATCTTTTTGGGGTTGCTATTGGCTACACCATTGCTTCGTCTATAAGTATGATGTGAGTAGATGTTTAATTAAATTTTAAATTTGATTTTATCTTAAATTTAATGGGTAAGTGTAATATTACTGTAATTATTTTTTTATTATGAAGCAGATAAATGTAGAATGAGATCAAATATCATATTTTTTAGTCTCTTGGGAAAATATCCCAAATTTTATGATATTATAATAGTTTAATTTAGTAAATTGAGATGTGAGAAATTGATAGAACAGGGCAATTGAGAGGTCAAATTGTTTCCACTCAAAAGGAGATAGCAGCCCATGCAGAGTCTCAAGCAATCCTTACATGATTGCATTTGGTGTTATTGAAATACTTTTCTCACAAATCCCAGATTTTGATCATATTTGGTGGCTTTCAATTGTTGCCAGCAATTATGTCTTTTACTTATTCCACTATTGGTCTAGGCCTTGGTATTTCCAGAGTTGCAGGTATTTATTTTTATTTTTCTAAATTAAGAATTAATTTTTTTATTTTGAATTTTTTTAACAAGAATTATTTTATTTCCTTTTTTTTAATTACAGAAACTGGAAATTTCAAAGGAAGTATAACCGGAATAAGCATCGGCACAGTCACTGAAATGGAAAAGATTTGGAGAAGCTTTCAAGCTCTTGGAGCCATAGCTTTTGCTTATTCTTACTCCCTCATCCTTATTGAAATCCAGGTAATAAATCTGATTTATTGTAGCACCTATGAAAAGTAGTTGAACATCAAGGATTTGTTTTTTGTACTCACTGATGTGTTTGTTTTTAGGGGCACAGTCACTGATGTGTTTGTTTTTAGGGGCGTTAGGGTTTTATTTTTTTTGTTATTAGGTCAAACGTCAAGGATTTGTTTTTTGTACTCACCCCTTAATAAAACTCTGAACAATGAATTCTAGTCCTTAGCACAAACCATCTGATAATTGGTGAGAAGATATGTTCTAATATTTTGGATGAACTTGCAGAATGCCACTCAGAAAAGCCAGAAAGTGTTCGTGCATGTTCCTTCAGAAATCGCTGCTCGTGAAGTTGAAGAAATTGTTATGGTTGTCTTAAAATAAAATTTGGCCATTTTATTCCACCTTTAATTTTTGCTTGTTTATCCGGTTCACGTTTTCTTAGATATTTTATCCTGTTCTATATACAAATGCTTATTATTCTAGCCTTTTCTTGACATGGTAGGAGTGGAGCACTTGTTAAGAGACGCGAAAGACACAACTATTAGCACCCTTGGAACAGAGGTTCTTACAATCTTCACCCATTTTAGTCTACTCTGATGGCTCTCAAAAATTAGAGAAATACTATCCCCATTATACTCCTAGTACTTGTGATATTCTGATGCTATGTTGAATAGTCGAGGAACTAATGAACATAACATCTTTCTCATGTTCAAGTGACTGGAAAACTTGCTGCATTGAAGGGTTTGGATGGACACTTGAAAGAAATTCGAAGTTATCCTGATCTCGTTATTGATGGGAAGCTCCCCTTGAACCATGAGATTCTCTACCATCTCCAGGTACTAATTTGCATTAATTTGTAAAAATTATTACATCATTAGCTTGCCATAAATTARCCCTTAACCATAAATTATTTTCATCTCATYTTGCTATSCTARCTAAKTTRTMCAGYACGTGTTCAATCTACTACRAAACCTAAATGTSTCTTAACTAGTTAAAGCTTTTGCAGGTAAAATATCTCTCCATTTTTTGTTATTTGCTATTTATCAGCTTTGTGCAAAGCTATTGTGTCAGGTTCTGTTGTAATTTTAATATTTATGTGCGTTCTCTTTATAGTGAAAACAAATGACATGATGTTGTAATTTTAATATTCTTCGTCTTTATTCATTTTTCTTTTTCATTTAATATGAGTGTCTTCAATTTTCATTACAATGCTGTAACCCTGTGTTTGACAAGGGCTGATTCATGGGACTTGTTTAGACTTCAATATGGGTGGTAAAATATAGATGTCAAATGTGTGGCTATTATTAATATTTACCTGGTCTGTAGTTGTAATTTTCTTCAATTCTATTACATAAAGAAGGGTTAGCAAAATGGAATGTAGGATTTATACTGAGTTATGAAATATGTATATGGGAGTGATACAAAAACATTTTATTTTTTTTATTTCTTTCCCTACCATTTATATATTTTATTTATTTATTTTATTTTATTACATTCTATGGCCAAAGCAGCAACTGGGCAGACAACAACAGTTGATTAAATTCAGAGATGAAAATTGAATGGGATTAAGAGAATTAAAAAAAGAGGTTTCAGCAAGCCAACACTCTGTAAGTGCTCCCTTCTTCATTCTCATTTGTTTCTTTTTTATATTGTTGATTTGTTGTGGGGAGTTTGTTTTTATTATTGTTTATTTGTTTGTTTAGTTTTTGGTTTTTTGTAAGATGAACGCCATTGTTATAGCTCGAAACCTCCGCCATCACCATCGTCTTTGAGTTTTGATTTTTAATGTTATTGTGCTAAAATATTATATTATATGTTACAAGTATTCAATGATACCGAACGACTTCAAGCTGATCTTAACATTGCAGCATAAATAACTTATTTCTACCCATGTCTTGTTGTCTATGTCCTGCACAAAGATAAACAACTGAATCTGAATAACTGCAGTTATTGATATGAATTGTGTCTTTTTTATTTTCTGGTTGCAACAGGCATCTGATTTCTTCTTTTTCCAATCATCTCAGTGCCGCGTAGCAAGAAACAAACTGTTGCAGTGGTCTCCACATTGAGATCTAACAAGAAAGTCTTGAGTCCAGAGGATAAGGTTTTCATAAATTCATTTTCGTGTAATTGGATAGATGACTTTGACTTTCCCACTTCGCATTTTTCTGATTATTAGGTTGTTTGTTCCTTCTCATCAGTGGAAAGCGGCAGAGGAGTTGCACGAAGAGGAAGAAAAACCTGAGGATACTTACGAAATCTTCGAGAGGAAATGATAAAGGGAAATAGAGGTTTGGATATGTTGCCATTTTTCTTTTCATTCTGTTCTTAATTTTTCTCTAACCTCCATACTATTGCAGCAATTGCAAGCACAACAGGTTGCTAGTGGGAGGCCAAAGATAATGCTAATTTTCAGTCTTTGGGTGGTTATTGGTATTGATAGTTAAATCTACTATTTATAGTTGTAAAAGTTCTTGTTATAGCCTTAGAATCCAAATCTTCATTTGGAGATATTAATGAGTTCCTGTGTTCCAGCACCTGGAAAGCCCTTGACGCCTTTTTCAAATGATATTGAAGAAATTTGGATGATTAGAAGTATGTGTTGAAGAATTTTGGATGTTTATTAATTAGGTTGGTTTTTGTCTTTTGGATTCAAGACGTGACTTTCATGTGGTTAAAACTAATACCTTGTGTAGTCCATACGTATTTTATTTTTTGAATTATATATCTTGCTTTGATGAATTTTACCTTGTATAGTTGAGTCGGGATCAAATTTGGTTGGATGGATTATTAATGGATTATGTTCTTGCTTTTATTTTTGGGTGAATTGTTCGGTATTTTCCACTTATTGTTTGGTTGGGTTATGGATTGTGTGAAATAAATCGGTTACAAATTTGCACGTGTGAATCGCCTAAAACGGCAAAATTCAAAAAACAAATACAGTGATTTTACATCGGTTATTATTTGACCGATGTAAGTTGACTCACATATTGCATCGGCTGTTTAAATAACTGATGTGAATTTACCAATGTTTACATCGGAATCTTCATGTTTTTACATCAGTTCTAGAGAACCGATGTTTAAATAACTGATGTGAATAACTGATGCATCGGCTGTAGAACTGATGTTAAACGCTTAAAATAACCGATGTAAAAGCTATTTTAAGTAGTAGTGTAAGTACCATTTGCAACGACTTTCTCCTTGTATAAACCATTAGCAACGTCAGAATTGGGAGGACATGTCGTTCCAATATCTGAAACACAATAGGGAGGACAAATATTGGCACGACAAGTCGTGCCTATTAGTTTATGGGTTTTAGGGACGACAATTGTTGTTCCTATATAACTATAGCCTCCTGGCTATAGGGACGACATGCCCTCCCAATAGACCAAAAGTAATGAAAAGAACTTGTATAGGGAGGACTTTTATCCTCCTCTTAACCCCAATTCTTGTAGTGAACCTATATTCTTGGACACCACCAAAATTGTCCAAATGTTTTTTTATTATTATTATTATTATTTAAATTACAATTAATTTTTCTATTTTTTTGAGAAAATACAAATTAACATTCACATGTTAAGCCCCCGCACGACGAGAAAAATATGCAAATTTATTAACATAATTTCGATCAACGATCATTTACCGTATTCGTAAGTCGACGTTCAATCAAACGATACCAACTCAATCCGACCTAACTGAAGTTTAATCTTGAACCCGCTACTGCATCTGACTACACGTGTCCATCTCGATGGGCAAATTAAACCATGTACATGGTGCACAATGCATGATTCATCCAATTCCTACTTTAAAATCTTACGTGATGATGATGTGTGATGAATATGTATATCCCGTGTAATGAATATGGATCACAGACGGAGCTACTGGGATCCCCTGTCCCGTTGTCCCGTAGCCAGTGGCACATTTTATTTTTTTGGGAGTGCTAAAAGTTAAAGAAAAACTAAATAAAAAACAAAATATTATATGTTTTGGTAGGAAACAATAAAATTGGGAGGGAGAAAAAATTATTTTTTAATCTGACTACGTGATATGAATGTTATATATGATAAATATGTATATCCCGTGTGATGATACAAATATTATATATGCTGAATATTATTGTAATATTGAACATTGTTTATGTATGATGAGTGAATTCTATGTGTGATGAAATATATATATATATATATATATATATATATATATATATATATATATATATTTTTTTTTTGATAAATATGAGTGTCTGCATTGAATTTTAATCACACGTAACATCTATATTTATCGCATAACTTATTGATCGCACAATAATATTTAGATGCACTTCACCCAGGTGCAAGATATACATACTTTATAGCGTATATCCATAAAAATACGAAATTTAATTAAGAAATGATGAAGCCCAAATGTGAAAGTGCAAACATAACACAATGCAATCAAGTCATGCTAGCTCAAGAGATTAAAATTGCAACATGATACTTGATAGGGTATAGTAATACCTACGAGATACCCCATTTTGTCTCCTATGAGATACTCGCCCTCGTTATAAATACCATTTATTTATGAAAGATAGGAGTCCCTAAGTTTTAATATCTCACTTGTATATTATTGTAAAATTCTTTTATTATATGTGTTAGCTTTTCATAATTTAAAAAAATACGAATTATATAAAATTATTACAAAAAAAAAATAAATATAAAATGTATACACTTAAAATTTGGATATATAATTTAATGTAAGCATTGAGAATAACATTAAAATTTTATATGAAAAACGGTTGTTACGCTAAAAAAAAGAGAAAAAATAATAACAAGAACTAATAATAACAAATTATTACACCTAGCAAATAAATATTAAATATATTATAAATCTCCTTATATAATTTCAATAAAATACAATCATAAACACATTATATATTTATATGAAAAAGAATAATTTATCACACAGAAAAAATAATAATATTACTTATACTACAAGTTAGATATACGGCGTTTTTTTAATAGAACTATCAGTGCCTTATAAATTTTAATTTTTTATACTACATATTTACATGCGACACACGAATGTTGTATGTTTTAAAATTTTATAAACTCAATTTTTTACGAATTTCCTTTCAAGTATAGGGTATTTTGCTATTTTTTACAACTAATTTCGTTACCCTGGTAAAAGTAATTAAAAAAATTATTTATTGTGAAAACAATTTTACTGTAATTAGAACAAAGAATGTTCCGATTTATGTGTAAATATTATTTATTGTGAAAAATAATCATTGTGTAAATAGAAAAATAATGTTACGATTTGTGCGTACTATTTTCAATATTAATTTTTTAATATTTTTAATGAGCGTTTTTTTTTCCCCGCATAATATGTAAGTGTTAAACTAGTAAATATAAATAACAAAAGGGAAACTTACCCCAGTACAGAACTTAGCTTTCAAGATAATGTAATGTAAGTCTTGGGTATATGGTGTGAGAGTGTACAGGAGAAATCTTGCGTAAATGAAACTGAACATTTGATAATTTATGGCATTTTTCAATTGCTAGCAGATGGAAAATGGAAAATGTAGTGATATTTTATGATGGAATATTAATTTGCATATTTAATTGCTAGAGTGTTAGTACACTGCAGTTTCTATAATTATGAGAATAAATCATTATTACAATTTGCTTTAACTCTATTTGGTTAATTTGTTTTGTATTCGCAAATTCCAAATCTAACACCACCAATTCTATTGATTGCTTGTGGTCTTTGTTCTCCTTTGGGTTATATGATATTACCAAATGATCTTTATAGTCTCTTGACATCAGGGTTTGTAATTTTCGATTGTAAAATTTACTGGGGGAAAAAGGAAAATACTTACAAGCCCAAATGTTGAAAATTCAACTATAATATTAAAATTACAATGAATAAAGTATGAACACTGTCCAATATAACACATCTAAGACCCAATTAATTAAATAGATTCCATTAAATGCTGGTAAAACCGTTTCCAACCTTTTCAAAGAGGGAAGTTAGCACACAAACCCTCTATAGCAGGTTAGGAAAGTGAATTGTGCAGGAATTTTGATACGTTGACTTCAGTTAATATTTGGGCTTGGATTTATTTTGTGGTGGGCTTTAAATCTGCTTGGAGCTAACAAGGAATTTTTGATGATTTGTGACTTGGGCCAAGAACTATAATTTGGTATAAAAAATAAGATTTATATATTATAAGAAAGGGAAAAAGATTGTAACCATCCTATACTATACGCATTTTTTGGGTTTGCATCATGACGGTTTTTTTTTTTTGTAATTTAATGCATCATGTACTTCACAAAATTTTGAAAGTGCATCCTCCGACAAGCCAACTCGCCGAAACTCACCTAGTCTCGTGAGTGAGGTTGCATATTCTCAAACCCGTATACTTTAGGTGAATTCCGGCGAATTTATTATTTAATAAATAATAAATTTGATTTATTTAATAAAACTAGTTCCGGCATATTTTCTCACCTAGTATCACCAGAAATAAATAATAAATATTTTTTTGTATATTTATTTTTTCTAAATTTTTTATAGTACAGGATGCACTTTCAAAAATTTGTATAGTACAGGATGCATTAATTACAAAAATAACGTTACGATACAACCTCAAAAAACGCGTATAGTAAAGGATGCATATAAATTTTTTCCCTATAAGAAAACATCAATATGTTGAACACTACAAAAAAACTCAAAATTTTCGAGGGATTTTTCCCTCGGAATCAAGCAAAAATCCCTCGGTTTTGGTCAAACCGAGGGAAATTCCGAGGGAAAAATTCTCTCGAAAAACCTTCCTCGGAAATCAGGTCCGAGGGAAATAAATCCCTCGGAATTACAAAACCGAGGGAATTCCGAGGGATTGTTTCCCTCGAAACCATTACCGGACAATCCCTCGGAAATCTGAGGGAATACTTCCCTCGGAATACTTCAATTTTCGAAGGAATAAAATCCCTCGGAATTCCGAGGGATTTCCATTCCCTCGGAATTACGAGGGATTTTATTCCCTCGGAAATCGAAAAAATCCGATGGAATATATTTCCCTCGGATTTCCGAGGGAGTCTCATTCCCTCGGATTTTTCAAAATTCCGATGGAACTTTCCCTCGATATTTTTAATTTTTTAATTTTTTAATTTTTTTTAATTAATTTTTAATTTTTTGTTTTAATTTTAATTCTTGTTTAATTATTAAAATTCCCCAAAAATTGAAAAAAGCAATTAAAGAAAAATCAAATAAATAAATCAATTATAATAAAAAAAATATTTGAAAATTTATGAATTACATGCGTTCGATCGAAACAGTAACAAAGTTTATTAGATAAATAAAAGTGTTATATGGATGGGGAGGGGGAAACTGCTGCTGCTGCTGATAGGGAGCGGGGAACTGCTGCTGGAAACGAGCGTACATCTCAGCCATCTGGGCGTTCGTCCACGCCTGAAAATCCTCCTGCTGCCGGGCGCTCCTCCGCACGTTGT
>BMAC01000173.1:1402412-1476594 GCA_014905375.1 Phtheirospermum japonicum
AAAAATAGAAACAAAACCCAAAAAATCACGACCGGGATGGGGAGGGGTGCGCCTAAGCGTCCCGAAAATAAATCCTATTTTTTATTATTTTTTTTCTATTTTTTACGATTTTAATTATTTTTAATTTTTTTAAAAAAATTAATTAAATTTCCGAGGGAATACAATTTCCCTCGGAATAATTCCGAGGGAATCCGTTATCCCTCGGAATAATTCCGAGGGAAATTGTATTCTCTCGGATATTTAATTAATTTTTTTAAAAAAATAATAAATCAAACCGAGGGAATCAAATATCCCTCGGTTTTCCGAGGGACTACTTCCCTCGGAAAACCACCCGTCGGTCATCCCTCGATTTGTCGTTCGGTAAATATGGCGGAAACATTTGGCGCCCTGATTTCCGAGGGAACGGAATTCCCTCAGAAAAAATCGAGGGATTTTTATTTCCCTCGTTTTTCCCTCGAAAATTTTCGAGGGAATTCAGTTCCCTCGGAAATTTGCTGTTTTTTTGTAGTGGAAATGTTTGAGATATAACCAAAAATATCTGTATATTTTGTCATTATTCCAATTATATCTGTCTATGATTTCCTCGTATCTGTCTTTTCATTTTTCTGACAAATAGGGTTAATATTTTCACATATTTGGCGCAACTAGAAAGATATCATACTTTAATACAATATCTTAATTATATTATATCGATCTGTCTGTCTTAAAAAATTAATTCTCGTTGATCACAATCAATAAGAATCCTCGAATCAATAGCAATAAGCTCAATTTGAAGAGGTTCATATACGGAACGCCGAGAAAAATAATACCCGAGATAGATGATTCAATTAATTTATATTCAGAAGCTGGCACTTCACCACTACCATCAATAGATTTAGGGTTTCGTTCATTTCCGAAGGAGATCTTTGGCAAAAGGAAGTTCTGACTGTTCATTATAGTGCCGTAAAAACTGGGTTAGCCGGGCACTTAAGCGACCTTCGGGCATCGCATTTGTGGCCAAGCAACCCTTGTAGGCGCCTAGACAACTCCGATGTTAGGCGGATTTACGCGGCGGCCAGCCGGGGTTGACGCCACATTTGTTTTTCATTTCTTATTATTTTATTATTAAAACTAGTGCTTGACCCATGCGATGCACGTACGAAATGTGATGATTTTGTGTTAGTATAATCAATGTGAGAATAATAATATTGAATTATTAATAGAACATAACGATTAATATATATATATATATATATATGTATGTGTGTATATATATATATATATATATATATGTGTGTGTGTGTGTGTGTGTTCAAACAGATCAAAGGTAAATATTTACATAGTCGATAAAGTGGGTTANGTGTGTGTGTGTGTGTGTGTGTTCAAACAGATCAAAGGTAAATATTTACATAGTCGATAAAGTGGGTTAGCTCAAGTGATCAGATTGTCCACTATATAAGGCTTATGTTCTCGACTTTAGTGACCGAAGAACATGTTTGAAAGTGTTTTCTCTTTCTTTCTAAATGAATTAGGTTATGGGTGTTTAACCTGTAGCGATGCATTTACTCTCTATGTTGAACTTTGCGTTATAAGTGATAATATTTGTACAATTTAATGTTATAGTGATAGACTAAAATAAATTATTTCTCAAATTATATCGACCAGATGTTGTAAAGTCAATAACTAACTTCCAACTAACTAACAAAAATGTTGTAAGTATTTACTAACAATTTTAGATTTTGATGGTAAATATTTACAGATAATAATTTTACCTAAAATTTTCAATTTATTTTTTACTAACAACTTTTACATGTAAATTTATTTTCTTGTAGTCGAACTTTGAACTAATCGAAGTAAAAATCACCATACATCTGAATTCTAAATCTATAAATTCGAGTATTTTTATATAAGTCTCATTTATCTATATTAAATATATTTTTGTGAAGCAATATAATTTATCTATTCATACTTCATAATTTTCAAATATTTGCTTATACTCGTTCATTACTCCAATAGACAAAAACACGCCGACGTCAATGAGTTTTAATTTGAAGTGTATGTCATTATTTGAGTATATATTGATTATGAGTTTACATACAGAAGCTCTAGCAAAATAAATATTTTGGGCTCTTTCATATTTTTGGGACTGCCTGCGTTGTTGCCTCCAAACCTTAACCAACGACAATTGTGTTTAATGCTGAAATGTAATTCTGATCCTTCGCCAGATTACGTCGGGTTCCATCAAGGTCCACCATCATACTCACACCTTAACTTCGGAGTTTATCACATACAACGTCATTTGGTCGAGCAAGGAATTCAAACCACTGTACTCCGTCTTATGCTCGAGAATCTGCACCAAGAAATGATGTTAGAAAGAGGACCAGAGGGTTTTCCAGTGAACCCTCTCTAACGCTCAAATTAGTGCTTCAAAATGCGTAAGACTATATAAATTTAGATTTATGAAAAGTGATACTTCTTTCGCTTTAGGGTATCCTTATTTATCCACTTGATTGAGCGATTTGAGAAAGTTGATTACTTATTCACCCTTAATCAACACATTTATACATTTGGTAAAAGTTTTTAATAAGCTCCTAATAGTTGAGACTTAAAAAGGTCTATTTCAAAAAAAAGTTACAAATTGTAATTTTTTCTAATCAGTTAATAGTTGATTAAATAATTTTTTTAATTATTTTCCTTTATAATTTTTTTATATGCTAATATGTTAATTTATAGTTTTACATAAGTATTATTTTCAAACATAAGAAAATTCTTATTTATCAATATAATTAATTTGGCATCGTTTTTTTTCTTAATTTTTTTATATGTTTTCATAGAAATCTATATTTATTATTATTTTATATTTTTCTTGCTTTTTATGTATATTAGTTGTATATCACTCGTTAATGTTTATATCGCTAAATCAATTTTCAATCACATTGTCAAACAATAACTTACAATCAATTATCATCTACCAGTTATCTCAACTCATTTAATTATCTCAGTCAAGTATATCTTAAATAAGAAAAATAAATCATGAAAATTGTTCAAAATAATAATAATAACACGCATTTCTAATATTACTTGTCATCACAGTAAAAGAAATAGATTTACTCTAACTCTCGTTATATTATAGATAATGAAGATTTAAATCACAGTTTAATAGTCTCAAAAGAAAATTTAATTCAATTGATTTGATTATTATTGCGAATATTATGAAGCAATTATGAAGATTTATTTAAAGGAAATTGCAATGTATATATTGAGAAATTTAATAAGTAATAAGGAAGATTTAAACTCATATTTAATAGTTTCTGAAGTTTAATAATCGCAATATAATTAAACATAAGAATCATTATTTTATACCTGGCCCGGCCCAACCCGACGGATTGACCCGAAACCCGGCCAAACTGAAGCACTGCATGATGGGAGTCGACTTAATAAACTGTTTCACAGTCAGCCCGCTTTAGACCCGGCTACTTGGGCTGGCCAGGCATCAATTGCTAACCCACGGCCCCAAAACACCATTAATATGAAACTAAATTTCTTGTTATCCTCAGACCATTAATTATAGTAACATTCCCAATCCAAAAAACTTGTTTAAATTTGATGTAATACAAAAAATAATTACACGACAATTTTTTTTATCGGCGTTGAAGGTTGTAAAAATAGTACGCAACAACTCTTTTTATCGGTACTCAATATTGTAAAAATTATGCAGGCGTTCTTCTTTCTTCTTTTTTTTTTTATACATAATCGAAAACTTATTGTCATTTTTTTTTTATTCACTTATATATCTCTAAACTTATGTAACCATATTAATAAGATTAACTTTGTTATTTATTCATTTTTTTGATTTTTTTTCACTTCCTCTTTATAATATTTGGAAATTTGATAAGTTATAAACAGACATTCATATGTTTCATGAACATGAAAATATTATCCTTTAAACATATTAATTCATATATTAAGTTTTTTGATTTTTTCACTTCGTCTTTATAATATTTAGAAATTTAATATATAAATTGATATGTTTGAAGGTTAATATATTTATGTTCTTGAAATATATGAACGTTTGTTTATGACTTTTAAATGTTATTTATATGTATATAAAGTTATTTAATTTACTTATCTTTAAGTTACAAAAAAAAATATAGATTTATATTTTTATTATTTTTTGCCCGGGTAAGTAATTAAATATGGTTTTGGAAATATCCTTACATATCTCAAATCATTATCCATTATTTGGTAAGTAATTAAATAATATCTATAACCATAAATATATATTTAGTAATTAAATTAATGATTGAAATTTTCCTTAAGACGTTTTACCCAATTTAGAAATACATTTTGGCGGGAAAACTTTCAGGCTACTATTTATAAAATGCTAGCCTTTATATATATATATATATAAATATAAATGTGGTTTTTGATTTATTTTATAGAATATGTTAAGTCTTGAATGAAATAATTAATAAAACCAAATATAATATTCATTTTATCCCAAAAGGTTGGAAAGGTTTGGTTACTATTTTAGGTGTCCAAAATAATAGGCTTGTTATTAAATTCACTTGTCAGTTTCCATGTACACATATTTAATTATATTAAAATCTCGATATTTCATTCATCTTGACTAACTTTTACATGAATCGAGTGGAGAATAAATAAAAATATATATTAACCATAAGGATATAGATGGAAAAGATAGTACTTTAAATATATTAACCAACTTTTCTTAAACCGTGTGAATTAACCGTAAGCGTATTTTCTTGTATGGAGAGAAGTATTGTTCCTATCTCTCCTATATTTTTAAAAAAAAAATCCTCCTAAGCTTTCGTCAGCCAATCTCTTCTATTGATCTTACACATGATCTGTTAAATTCAATATTGATTTGTGGATTACGGATAAAGAGAATGTAAAATAAGATTTATAAATAATGTATATTTATTGTAAAATTTAATATCAAATTTTATTTTAGAACTTTAAATCTAATTAGAAAATTACGAGTTATTTGCAAGATAGCCTAAATACTGAAAATTATTAACCAATCTAATTTAAATATAAAAATAAAATTAGTTAATAATTAATTAATATTTACAATACGATAGTAATTGAGAATTGATCTTCTGAATTGATCTTCTGAATTCATCTAATTATGTAACTAATACTTATTAACGAATTCAATCTGAACATGAAAATATTAAATTACTTAATAATAATTTTTACAGAATGATTAGATACTGATACAATACAACATAGTTGAAAATACGATATTTTTTTATTTTTTCTAAATTTGTAACTAAAACTTATTAACAAATTTAATTTAAACATGATAATATATATTATTAATTAATAAATAGTGATTATACATGGGTAGAGAATATGACATATTTTGAATTTATATAAGTTTATAGCTAAAATTTATTAATTATTTAATCTAATAGTGAAAATAAAATATTAATAATACTTGATGAATAATGATTAGACACCGATACCATACGACACGGGTTGAGAATATGATATTTTTCAAAAATATTTTATTTTATTTTTAGAACTACAGATGATTCTTAAAATACAAATTTTTGTAATTATCACAAATAATTTTTATTATTTAAATATATTTTTGATAAATATCGTTTAACACATGAGTGTTAAACTAGATAGAAATATATGTAAAATCTCTACTTGACACAAGCCTCAGTTAGAACCCACTTAGGCGCCTAATCCTTAATTTACCACCTTTTTGTGAAATTATAGAAAAGAGATAAGAGAGTGATCAAGAGTAGACTTTATCATAAGGACTAGAGTCCCTTTTCTAGGTACAAGATTAGAATTTAGGGGTAGGAAGGTCATTCATATAATATATAATTATTACAATTAATTAATTATAACACTCCACCTTGAATGATCTTAAAAATATTGACTCATTAAAAACCTTGCCAAAAAAACTCAATGGGACAAAACCTGGTCGAAGAAAAAAGAGTACAACCCTACCCCCTGAAAATCATAACTATAGATCATTGAGACGACACATATCAATCTTGTGTACCAATCTTTTAAACGATGATGTTGGAAATGCTTTCGTGAATAAGTCCACCAAATTATCATATGAGCGAATTTGCTAGATATCGATATCGTCATTCTTTTGGAGATCATGTGTGTAAAAGAACTTGAGAGATATATGCTTTGTCCTGTCACCTTTTATAAAACCTTCTTTGAGTTGTGTGATGCACGCTGCATTGTCTTCATATAACACAGTCGATTTATCCATTGTCGAAACTAATCTGCATGACTCTTGGATGTGATGTGTTATATTTCTTAACCATATACATTCTCGAATAGTTTCATGGATTGCAATGAGTTCAGAATAATTTGTATATGTTGTTGTTAAAGTTTGCTTCACAGATCTCTAAGATATAGCAGTTCCTCCACATGTAAATACATAGCCTGTTTGTGATTTGGCTTTATGTGGATTCGAGAGGAAATTGAAACTAATGTCATTGATGACGGTCCAGTTGCTGCAACCCACTTGGATGTTTATGATTTCTTTGCTAACCCAAAAGGAGATATTTGACACTTGATTGAGGGTGGTGTGCTAGATAACATCAATTGAACTTTCCATTGTTGCTTTTGATTTTTTTTTTTTGCTAGGAAGTATTGTTGTTTACCTTTTGAGACATTTATATGTTTGAGAATAATTATTTTTGGACTTTTTATTTTAATGATGATTATTTTCAGCTTAAATTTTATTTCTTTATTCTTTTTTTTTGTTTTTTACAGAATTCCAAACGATGAAATCATATGATATTTGTCTAGCTGATAGTGCAACTACGCACACCATTCTGCATGAAAAGAAATATCTTCTCAAACTAACATTGGCAGAGAATAATGTGAATACTATATCAGGTGTATCAAACATCATTGAAGTTTCCGTGAGAGCTTGTATTATTTTACCAAATAATACTAAGTTAATTATAGAGGATGCACTTTACTCTATCAGATCTAAAAGGAATTTATTGAGTTTTAAGGATATCCGCTGTAATGGATACCATATTGAGACAATACAAGAAGGTAGTAATAAATACCTTTGTATAGATTCTTTTGTATTTGGCCAGAAGCAGACAAAAGAAAAGCTATCAAGTTTATCATCTGGAATGTATTTTACATTTATAAAATAAATTGAGGCAAATCATGTCATGAACTTGAAGTTCAATGACACAACAAGTTTTATACTTTGGCATGATAGATTTGGGCACTCTGGAGCAACAATGATGTGCCAAATAATTAATAATTCACATGTATATAATATAAAGAATTAGAAGATTCTTTTAATGAATTTTCATGTGACGCTTGTGCACAAGACAAGTTAGTAACTAGACCTTCTTACACGAAGGTTAATACTGAATCTCCATCTTTCTTGGAAAGAATTCAAGGAGATATTTGTGGACTAATACATCCACCTTATGGACCATTTTAATACTTTGTGGTATTGATGATGCTTCTACTAGAGGTCTCATGTATGTTACTTTCTACTAGAAATGTAGCATTTGCCAGACTACTTCACTACAAAAAAAACCCGGCGATACTGACGGCCAAATCCGTCAGGATTCCGTCAGTATATGAAATACTGACGGCCTCCTGACGGATAATGGCCGCCAGTATTTTTGCGGTCAGGATTCTAGTATCCTGACGGGAAATTATGCCCTCCAGGAATGCCGGCGGTTTCCTTGACGGTTTATGCCGCCAGAAAAAGACCGCCAGTATTCCTGTCGGGTTGTGCCCGCCAGGAATGTCTGATGCTTTCCTGGCGGCTAAGCCGTCAGCATTACTGGCGGGTCCGCCCGCCAGTATTTACTGGCGGGTAGGCCGCCAGCATTCCTGGCGGCTATTTAAAAAAAAATTTGCTTTTATTTTCTTTAAAATTTCTAATATATTAATTAATAATTAAATTAAAATTAATAAACAAATAAAATTTTAGATAACTAACAAAATAAATTATCCACTAATAAAAAAATCAAAACAAATCATTCAATAACTAAAAATCGATTCACCAATCGAATGTATAAAATATCCTGAACATCATCCCATCTAAATCTGACCACCATCTGGACTCAGGGGGAGGCCGACGAGCCATGGCCCGAGCAACAGCTTCTTCAATCTGCTGACGGAGCCTCATCTGGGTACGCTCCTGCTCCTCACGGATCCGCTGAATCTCCAGCGCCTGCTCATCGCGGATCCGCTGAAGCTGCTCAAGCTGCTCCTGCTGGGACTGCACCTGCGTCTGGAGCTGACGAACATCGGCGGTGGAGGTGGAAGAAGTACTGCAGCCCTTCTGAGTCTTCCCAAAGCATCCAAGGCCATATCTTCGACCCTTCCTATTCCCGACGACCTGTAGGTAGACCTCGTTCGGGTCTACCTGAGGGCTGCTATCATCAGAAGACGCAGCACGCCTCTCCTCCAAAGCCCTCTCATAATCCTCCTGATATCAAAATCTTCAGCTATTATTATCAAACAATTTTTATCAGATTTTATAATAACTTTTATCAGATTTTATAATAAATCGGTTATATATAACATATAAACTTACAGCTATCCTCTGGGCTTTGGGATCCATAAATGTGCCGTCGGGATTTCGATGATACCTCAGCAGAAGATCATAGTTACTGGGCTGCGAACCCGTCTGTGCAGCCTGTATTTAAAGTTACATTTACAAAATTTAATATAATGAATTAATTAAAACATAAAATTATGCATGTTCAAAAATATAATTTAATTACTTAAAATATTATCATCGACTTACAATCTCGGCCGCCTGTCGATTAGCCGGCATGGACCCGCCTCGATACTTCGCTATACCATTCGAAGGGCCGCCGGGCTCGCTCATCCTGTTCCGCCTGGCCTTCTCAGATTTCTCCACCTCCTCAGGCCGCTGAAACTCCAACAGCCACCTGTTCCAAGTCGTCTCCCCTACAATAGCAGGTATCGTCCCACTCATCCGATACGCCTTCCTCCACTCGTATATACGACTCTTATAAGACTCCCGCATCGAGATATAGAATGCCGCCCTGATGGCATTCTCGTCGTACATACGAGTGTCCCACRACACCAATCCCTACAAAAGAAATACAATTAGACAAAATAATTAAGTAATGTACTTAACATAAATTAAAAAAAATACTTCAAAATTACCCTAAAACGAGGCCACCACGTCTGACAGTGGCTGTCCGGGATGTGCTCATATTTCCACCCATCTGGGTGGATACGAGTCTCGTGTATAGTCCTGAGATAGGTCGACAAGTCCTTCGACGGACTTCGTAACCTAAAAATTAATAAGTTTATTTCAATATATGTCAAATAATTAAATTACATGTTGAACACATAACTAAATTGATTAAAATGTTACTTACCTATTTTCGAGCACATATACCTCGATCCCGAAAGTTCTGACCTCTGTACCAGGCGCGCTCGTCCCCGCCTCATCAGACGGGGTAGGTGGAACAGTATCATCGAGGTCCATGTCGGTGGCATCATCCTCATGATGTCCCGAGGACGATGAGCCGAGAGAAATCCGACGATGATGAGGACCTCTACCAGGCATCTATCATACCAATAATGGGACAATTCAAAATTTAGTATCAAACTCTATATTTGATACTAAATCTCAAACGGGTCTAAGAAATATTGGAATAATTCGAAACTTAGTTTCAAATTTTTTTATATGATATTAATTCTAAAACAAGTGATTTATATGTATCGCGTCACTTCGCCAAGGTTCCAAATAAGCAATTACCACCGTCACATTTTTTTTTTAAAATATTTTGAAAACTTAAATAAAATCCCGTGACACCCTATCACGTTTTTAAAAATAAGATTTGAAAACCCGCTATTGGAGGGACAAAACCTCCCGGCCGGCGCCGTAACCCACGTCAACATCCGACGGTATACAACCAACAACACCAATGACAATATTATATATAAACAAAATTAAATCCGGCCGATCACCACGGCCTCCCATGCATGAACAATATATATACAAAATTTTAAATTGGCCGATCACCACGGCCTCCCATGCATGAACAATATATACACAATATAATGGGTGAATAAACCCCAAATTTGAACTCTAATTATGTAATTATTCCTAATTGAACCCTAATTATGTAATTATTCCTAATTGAAACTCTAATTATGTAATTATTCCTAATTGAACCCTTTATTCCTAATTTAAACTCTAATTATGTAATTATTCCTAATTTGAACCCTAATTATGTAATTATTCCTAATTTAAACCTAATTATGTAATTATTCCTAATTGAACTCTAATCATATAATTATTCCTAATTTGAACCATAATTATGTAATTAATACAAATTAAACACTAATAATAATCCTAAATCTAACCCTAAAATTATATAAATTACAAAAACATAAAAAGGGGATGTGGGGTTACCTTTGATGGCTGGAGAAGACGGCGGTGGTGGCCGGAGAAGAAGGCGGCTGCAGCAGCGGACGGCGAAGACAGGCTGTGGAGCGGCTAAAGCTGGCGGCGGGCTGCGGCGATCGGCGGCTGTGGAGCGGCGGCGACACGACAGAGGGCTGCGGTGGTCGGCGCGGGCTGTGGACGGTGGCGGGCTGTGGGCTGTGGAGCGGCGGTCGGCGGGCTATGGGCTGCGGCGGTCGGCGGGCTGTGGAGCGGCGGTGACGGCGACGGAGGGCTGTGGGCTGCGGCGGTCGGCGGAGAGAGAAAGAAGGAAAGAAGAGAAGGAGAGAAAGTGAGGCGGGGGAAAGGGCTGTAGCCGAATTTTAGGTTAAAATCCTGGCGGCCAAAGGCCGCCAGGAACACTGACGGCTTAGCCTTCAACGTATATATATATATATTTAATTAAAAATTATATCCTGACGGCCATGGCCGTCAGCGACGCCAAAATGATATACTGACGGGCAATGCCCGTCAGTACAATAAAGCGGGATAAACTCCCGCTTATTCGCTGACGGTATACTGGCGGCCTCTTTTGCTGGCGGCCATGGCCGCCAGCAAAGCCGCCAGCATTATTTTCCGCCAGTAAGTCCGTCAGCAATGCTGATGGCTTTTTTGCCGTCAGCATGGCCGTCAGTATCGCCGGGATTTTTTGTAGTGCTTGCTCAAATAATAAATATAAGAGCTCAATTTTCTGATCATACAATCAAGAAAACTCATCTTGATAATGCATGTGAGTTTCAATCTAAAGCATTTGATAATTATTGTATGACAATTGGGATTGAGATTGAATATTCAATTGCTCATGTCCATACCCAATATGGTTTAGTAGAATCATTTATTAAACGTTTTCAACTTATTGCTAGACCATTACTTATGAAGTCAAAACTCCCCACATCTGCCTGGGGCCATGCCATATTACATGCTGCAATATTGATTCATATTAGGCCAATGGCCTATCTCCAACACTCTCCCATGCAACTTGTTTTCGATCGAGAACCTAATGTTACTCATTTATAGATTTTTGGTTGTGTTGTTCAAGTTCCAATTGCACCCTCACAACTTACAAAAGTGGGTGCCCAACGACGAATTGGAACATATGTTGGATTTGATTGTCCTTCAATCATAAGGTACCTTAAACCTTTAACAAGAGACCTAATCATTGCACGTTTTGTAGATTGTCATTTTGATGAAATGATATCCAAGAATAAAGGTATTTTTTGGAATGAAAAGACTCTATTACGTTTTGATCCACGGATCAATCAATGTGAACAAGAAGTTGAAAAAATAATTCATTTGCAAAAGGTTGCAAATTAACTACCTGATGCTTTTTTTGATACAAGAAAAGTGACACAATCTTTCATACCGGCTGCAAATACACCAGCCAAAAATGATGTCCCTGTAAGACAGGCAACATCAGCAAATGAATCTAAAATACGTAAAAAAACATGGTCGAACGATTGGTTTCAAAGATTCTATACCCCGAAAGAGAAAAGTTCAAGATAGGAACCAAGTAATGACAAAAATGATTGAGCAAACACATGAAACTAATGTAGTTCCTGAAGAGCTATTAGCGTCAAAAAATAATGAGATCTCAATTAATTATTTATGCTCTTATAAATTATTGGGGAGAAAAGAAAATCATCATGGATGATATATTCGCCTATAATATAGCTCTTGAAATATCAAATCAGGATCTTGAACCACAGTCTGTTGGAGACTCTCAAAATAGAAATGATTGGCCAAAATGGAAAGAAGCTATACATGCTAAATTGAATTCCTTGGAAAAAGGGAAAGTGTTTGGACCTATAATCCAAACCCCCCAAAAATGTATTCCCGTTGGATATAAATGGGTATTTGTAAGAAAGAGAAATGAAAAGAATTAAATACCGAAATATAAAGCCCGACTCGTAACACAAGGTTTCTCTCAAATACCAAGAATCGATTACGAGGAAACATACTCTCCAGTAATGGACACAATTACTTTTAGATGTTTGATTAGTTTAGTTGTGTCACAAAGGCTTGATATACGCCTCATGGATGTAGTTACTGCATATCTATATGGATCACTAGACAATGATATATACATGAAAAACCTGAAGGATATAAATTACCAAAAGCAAGTAATCCACACCCCAAAAACATGTTTTCAATTAAAATGTAAAGATCGTTGTATGTGCTGAAACAATCTGTACGAATGTAAAAAGCTCAGAATTATAATCATCCACGGATTTGAAATCCTACATTTGAAGTTATATCCATTCATATCGAGGACTACAGTCCTCTAATGGTCAAATCTCTCTATTAAATCTTTCGAGAGTTCTTGTGGACCTTTGACTGTGAGAGACTCAATTTTCAATCATCATGAAAATGATGAGTAGGAAAATTAGTGCTTTAGTAAGATCCTGCTAGGATTCCTCGTTTCCTTCTTTTATCGTATCCCCCAGACCCTTCGAGATCAGGTGAACCTCAGCATCAAGAGCCCATGACAAATAATTCTTGCCAGATATATCAAGTGCAACAAACTCAAATTTCGTGATATTAGCCATTTGTGAAAATCTATACAATGATGAATTTAAACAAAATTTAATATCATCAGGACATCAATATTATACTTTCTTCGTACAAGTATCATATATAATAACATGTGCTACTTCAAGAGCACAATAATTTATTTTATCAATATTCTTCAGGAATATTATGAATATTCTTTCAAAATATTATACATATTTGTTCTACTTCAGGAGAAGAGCCTTGAATTAAATTTAGTAAAATACATATGAAAAATAAAATAAGCCTAAAATAAATAAATTAAAGAAACTAAAAATTGCTTCTTCAAGAGCAGTCGTAGATCTCATAGTATTTTTCAGGAATAAATAATGTTCAATAAGAATATATAGATATGGTTGTGTTTTTCCAGGAATTACAACGAATCATTGTTTTAATAATCTTCTAGATTATTAGTAATTGTTGATTTATGTTTCTTCTGAGCACGATTAATAATTATGATGGCAGTAGAAACCAAAATAATACTCATAAGATTCTTTTTTTTCAAACACTAGGAAGAGAAAAATAAAATAAAAATATAGATCCAAAAATATGATGTTGTACACATAATATATACATATATCAAATCAAACCAGATATATTGATCAAATAATAGACCTTATAAATTAAATAGATATGTACAAATGACACTAAAAGAAACGTAATACACTCATATAATATTATATATGATCAAACAATCTCTAACCGATGGAATCAAAATATAATGTATGTATGATCATTGATTTCGGAAAAAAAAATTCTTAGTTGGAATCATAATAAAATTAAAACCAGATCTACTTATCACATGGCCAATTGATCATAAAGTCAAATAAAAAAACTACTTGGCATATTTGATATATCCTCAACATACTAAATATTCATGAACAAGTATATTACAAATTGACATAATCTAAATAGATTAATTTAAATAGATCTACTACACAAGCAATCAACGACTAACGGAAAATTGATAATATCTTGAGGAATATATTAGTAGAACAATCGCTTGAGAAATTAGTAGAACAATCGTGCTAATAACATTTTGTGAAACTACAGAAAAGAGAGAAGGGGGTGATCAAGAGTAAACTTTATTATGAGAACTAGAGTCTCTTTTATAGTATTCGTGGCCTCTGAAATTCTCAATTGGTTATACTCTTGGTGAGGCTGTTGCTGGAGAAGATTATGTTAGTAGAACTGGAGAAACTGAACCAGATTATGATGATGCTGGAGAAGCTGCTTGCAAAGGCAAACGCCTTATGGTTCAAGTAGTAGAACCAGTGGCTGCTGTGTTGAGTTTGGAAGTTTTCTTGTCTAATCTTGCCTTATACTCATTAAAATGTTAGTTCATTTTTTAAATTTTAATATTTGTGCTGCTGGCACTGTTCTATCAACATGGCTAACGTTTTCTTCAGGATTCTTATTAAATGGGAGTTTCAAACTCAGAGGGGAGTTTGAAGTACTTTTTCTTTAAAGGCAAAAGTGGGAGATTGACAAGAATTTTATTCCTATGTTTTTTTATAATTGAAATAATTACTTATCTTCCTTTCTACACTTCTTAGTTTTTTAAGTACTCTTTTATTTATGTACATATATTTATCTTGTAGCCTAAATCATTTAAATTAAGGTAACAATCCTTCAATAGTAGAAAAGTATATTTTCATATTTATCTTCTTTCTAAACAATGTAGATATTTATTAAATTACTCTTTATATTAGAACTCTTCTGAAAGAAGAAGATACTTTTGTGTATAAATATTGAAGTATATAAGAGACTTCATCGAAAACGCTTCCAGGGAATACAAATCATATATTTAAGAGAGTGCAAGAAGATTGTCGTTCAGTTTCTTATCATTTTTAGTTAATATATGTGGCATCTAAAACTTTCCTAATCAAATATTAGGAAAGAGAACTTATTCCATCCCACCACCTGATTTCATGCTTTGGGCACAATTTGAACATGGGAAGTAAATGAGTATACTAAATCGCCGAACCAATGATTGTAATAATAGTTGAAATTAACTAAATGCACTTTTTTTCCAGCCTCAATTGGCTTCAATATATCCCAAGAATCATGGCTTTTAGACGAAGCTCTTCACGCTGATAGGAATATATGAAGTTAAAGCCGAAATAAATGCTACAACATATTCCATCCTCAATTCTAACTTTCAACTTATATTTTTTAAATTAAGTTTTTCTCAAGGTCTGCTGTCACATCTATAAACCACATTTCTCAAATGCCATCAAAGAGTGACTCATTCAACGAGGATAAGAATATTTGGTTATTCTTAGGTAAAAATAATATATTTTTATATCCCTCAAATAGGGAAAACATTTCACCAAAAGATGCTATTATTTATTAATCATTTCTAAGAATATACTATTTACTCACTTTCATTCTTTATATAAAATCCCATCTACTCTTGTCAATTGTTTTTATAGAAAAAAATCTCATCACCAATCGGATACATTTCTTTTTCCATAAAATTCAATAATTCACTCACCCACGTATTCTAATAATCAATAATGCTCAGTTATTATTTACTATTTCTTCACCAAATTAACTTTCATTATTACATACACATCTCATATCCAACCACCCTTTTAAGATTTATTATTCTGTCTTTCAAAATTTTCTTTGGCACTATTCTATAGCAACAAAAAGATATTCAATCGCATGAAAAAAATTCTTTAGCTTTTGATTGCCTTTCCGTTAAAGTTGCATAAAATTGATGCATCACTTGACTAAAAATATACAGGGAGACATTAATATAAAGTGTCTTCTGGAAGCAATTAAACTGTATAGCTCGTCATATTGCAAAAGTTTTTCAGCATGTCTTTTTTTTTAAAAAAAATAAATAAGTTAATTAGCTTTTTTTCTTTTTTTTTTTTTTTTCTTTTTCTAAAGTTATTACAAGGATTAGATAAAAAGAAGGGAAATGGTTTTTACACTTTAGTAGCATCGATTGTATTGTCATCCATTCTAATTTCTCCGGTCCTTTGATAGAGAGTCCCATTTCTATCGGCATCAAAACTGGAATGGACACTATACAAAACATATACAAGCACCGTAAGACCCGAAAAGACTCCAAATCGCACGTAAGACGGTCCGTCGAGCGATCCCAGCAAGAATATGTTGAGGAATATCGATACGCAAGGTATCCACGGCATAATAGGGACCCCCCAAAACTCGGGTTTTCGTGCCTGACGAACCATAAAGTGGAATAGTTGCACGATGGCAATAGCGACCGCAATGCACGAACCGAGCATGACGGCTTTGGGCTTGCCCGACGGTGAGAATTGCCAGAGAAGGGTAAAGATTATGCAAGTGAGGGAGAAACACAATAGGAACGACAACGTGGGCCACGGGTTCGTTGTTCCTCGAGCCACGTAACGTCGGTAGATGACCGCATTGGCGACCATGTAGAAGACAAAGAGAGTCCCGATGGATACGAGGTTCAGTAGAATGTTGAGATCGGTAAATAACGCGATTGCTGCCGTGCATAATCCTGAAAATTATTTGCTCAAAATTATTTAGAGATAATGTTCTTCACAATCTTTGCCTCACCTAAGCCTAGCTACACAAAATCTTCAAAAGTCATCATGAGTACGAAAGAATAAAATCAAGTCACCTAGCTATAAAAGCTATAAAAAGAAAGTCCAAAATGAGAAAAACACCTACTTGTAGTTATTCAAAGACGATGATCATATTATTACCTGGAAAATAGCACTACCTAAAGTTTTCTCTAGTAATTAAAGGCTTTTTGTTATATCCATTAGCAAATTGTCCAAAAAGCAATAGTTACACCCACTAATAACACAAGAAGACCACCGACACAAGAAAGGCATGTCCAAGCACAATTTTCTTGTTTTTATTGTATTATCTACCCCAAATCATATCACAATCTGGTGATTTTCATTTGTAAGATGGACAATAACCGTGGTTAGGAAATGTGAGAGCCATTGAATCATGGGCCCACATGTGGGTCGATATGACAAGAATAAAACATTGGCTGCGCCTTGTCTTTCTAAGGCTCCCAAATCAGGTCAACGAGAAACTGTTGATTATTAGTAGTATAATGTTTTAATATTCATTTGTTGGGTGGGTGGTAATTATTCGATTCCTTTGACGCGTGGCTTCAAGATTAGCAGAAATTAATCAAAGTTAATAATTCTTATGTAACTATGAAATTAAATCCCCAGATTACTGTATTCAACAAAACAAAGTCACTGAAAATCTTATGGATGTGACCTAAGCCTAGGGGGACCACCGGACTAAACAAAAACAACAAAAAATATTTAGGCTAGAAAGTAAAAACAACAGAATGGACAAATCATAGAGACAGACATACCAAGAAAGATGGAGGCGTTAAGAGGTGTGGAGGTGGACGGGTGGACCCTCGCGAACCATGTGGGGACCACACACGACCTGCCGATCACGCACATGTACCGTGCCTGCCCCAGCATGGCCACCAGCATCGACGTCAGAATACCCAAGCTGGCCCCCACACCTATCGCGTTTGACACCCATCTCCACCGTGACGACCCTTCCTTAAACGCCCCCGAAAACGGCGCCTCCGTGTCAATCTGCCGCCCCACAATTATTATATTAATTAGCCCATTTTTTTCTATTCTAACTAATCTCCCCGCTAAATTGTAATTTTAGTTTTAAGTAAAAAAAAAAAAAAATGATCAAGTGGAAGGGCAAAAGAGTCATTTTGAAGAGGCAGTTACCATGTCATAAGGGAGGAGTGCGGACATCGAGGCCGCCATTAAACAATAAAGAACGGTTACGATTATAACGGAGCCCGAAACCCCTATCGGAATGTCCTTCACCGGTTCCTTAACCTCCTCCGCCATCGTCGAAACGGCGTCGTATCCGATGTAGCTGAGGTACACCATCGCTGCCCCGTTGAAAACACCCGATACCCCGAACGGGGCAAACCCGCCCGCGTGTCCCGGGTCCCCGGGTTCTGTGAAATTCTTAGTATCGCCTCTCCAAAACCCCATTACTATCACAAAAGCTACGAACAAGATGTGCAGCACAGTTAGCACCAAGTTCAACCACGAACTCTCCTTCGTACTGCAGAAATTAAATTATATTAAATTTAAAAAAAATGAAATTTAAGATTTGGATAGATATTGTGGAGAGATAATAATAATAATAATAATAATAATAATAATAATAATAATAATAATAACCTGTAGCAAATTATGAGGGTGAGGAGTAGGACCACGGCCACAGCAATTAAGTCCATTTCGTTGTACCCATCGGGTAGGGAATGGATCGTGATTCTCAAACGGTTATGGGTCGACAGTCCTAACGCGGTGCCCAAATACGCCGTGAAACCCCTCGCCACGGCGGCGTTGGACAGCACGTAGTCGACTATCAGGTTCACGCCGGTCAGGAAGGCGAGGAACTCGCCGAAGGTGACGCGGATGTAGCTGAAGGCGCCGCCGGCCACGGGCATGTCGACGGCGAACTCGGTGTAGCAGAAGGCGGAGAGGAGGGCGCAGAGGCCGGCAATGGCGTAGGACAGGACGACGGCGGGGCCGGCGTATAGGCGGCTGGCGCGGCCGGTGGTGACGAAAACTCCGGCGCCGACCATCCCGCCGAGCCCGAGCCCGACGAGATCGTACCAGCGGAGGGTACGCTTCATGTTGGGCCCGAACGCTGTCGGGCCTGGCTCATCTCGTCGGAGGACGTCGTGGCGGAGCAGGCGCGGCGGCGGAGGCGGCTCGGGGTGTCGGATAGTGCCCGGAGATAGGACCGGAAACTTGAGAAAGAGGAGGTATGATGGCTACCCGTTATTTCTATCTCCATGTTTCCGCTTTTATTAATTGAAAATAACGTATGAATTTTGAAAGTGCTGGGAGATAGTGATTAGCGAGTGAGGACAAGCGGATAAAGATATATATACACATATATGTATGTATATGTAAGTATGTTTGTATGTATAGACTGTAGATTGGAGTGGGTGGCATGCCATGATATTTCATCTTGCACTTTGTTTGTTCACTTTTCTATTAACGGTTAATGATTGTCATGTGTTTGTAATTTCTTATCGACTTTATTGGGAAGTTCGAATAAGCTAATAACTTATTTAATTTTAATTAGTTTTTTTTTTTTATAAAACGTAATAAAGATTTTTGATCGGTTCCTCATAGTTGACTTAGGCATATATGGAACGTCCCGTTTAAAAAAAAAAATATTATTCTTGGAGAGAATATAACATGCCCCTTAATTTAATTTATCATGACATATATGATCAAATATAATTGGTACATATCATCATATATAATTGATACATATCATTACAAGTAACTAAAATTTTAAATCTAAATTTTAAAATTCTAAAATTAAAAAAATAAATCTAAAACAAATAATTAAACCCTAAAAATAAAAAAGTAATCCCTAAAATAAAAAATTAAACCCTTAAATTGAATATTAAACTCTAAATCCTAAATTTCTATCATATATCATCACATATAAGTGACACATATCATCACATATAACTGGCAGAATGATAAATTTTTGTCGGGACCCTAAAATGGAAAATTAAATAACAAACATAAAAACCTAAACCTTAAAATGAAATATTAAACCCTGAAAATGGAAAATTAAATACTAAAATGTAAACTAAACCTTAAAATGAAAAAATAAACCCTAAACTCTAAATTTTTGACACATATCATCACGTATAACTACCATATATCATGACGTAAAACAGGGTGCACCTAATAAATTGCCTTATTCTTAGCCTTTTATAAAATATTTTTATAAATTCAATTTTTCATATACTAACATATTATTTTATAATTCTATATAAATATTAATTCTATACATAAGTTTTTTTTAATCGATATAATTATTTTGGCATCATTGTATTGTATTTTTTCTCTTAATCTTAAAATAGGTTTTAGGAAGTCTTATTTATTATTCTAAATTTATTTATTATTATTTTTTTTATTTTTATGTATATTATTTTTTCTATTTGTCGATCATATATATTTTGGTAAATTAATCTTCAATTAACTATTTCAATCCGCTAATTTATCGAGTAGTATTTTACAATCAACTATCAATTATTGAAATCAACTCAACCAAGCAGACCATAAGTGAAATTGGTGTAGCAGAAATCGGGCTAGTCGACGATAGTTGAGATGATTTTGTCCAAATAGTGGAAAAAGTATTCCGGTCGAAAAATTAGGCCATGCCGATGTCTATGCAGCAATAATTCAAGCCCCCAAAGCCAACTCATCAGCCAAAATTGGACCTAGGCACCCGTCGAGGCAACCAAACCCATAAAAAAATGATAAAAAAAAAAAAGTGAAGGTGGCGATTGAATATCTTTTCATTTCGTTTGATTAGAGAATAATGAATTTTTTTTTAAATGATATTGATTGAAATAATTTGTGTATTTTTGGGATATTAACTTGATATAAAATTATTTAGTAAATATTTTTTCAAATGAATCCACATGAAAAATGTTTTGTATGTGAGAAAAGTTAATAATAGTGCCTATAAAAAAAAAGAGAGAATAAATAAAAAAAATGAGTAAAAATTTTTGGGGAGAGAAATAAAATTATATTTTCTCTCAGTGAAAATAATATTACGATCATATACAATTATTTATTTACTTTTTTTTTAACTAGTTAAGTGGAGAGGCAATTTTCTTTATCCGATCGCCACCTAAAATTATATGCAGCGCAAAATGGATTAGTGCATAGAGATTGATATAACCTTGATTGATTATAATATGAACTCATTATCTATTTCACTCTATAGTTGACTGACACATGTTCATATGATAGGGCATATTCAAAAAACAACGTTACATATATCTTGAAAAAGATTGGGAGTGAAGGAAATCTGGTAGGAATAAAATGCAAATTTTGTTTTGTAGTTGAATAATAAAATGGGCGTTGTGTGTACATTTAGATTCTTTTTATCAATCTGCTAATTCTGTATAAATATATTATGACCTATATTCAAAAGATGAAGCATAAAATAATATTTGAATCGAAATAATATGATTTTTATTTTGTGAAGAATACTTGCATATTTAATTTTCTTTTTATCTATTACCTAGTTCTGTTTACATATATTTTTAATTTTACTATTTCAAAATTTAAAATTTGGAATTCATATGAGTTCAAATTATTTAATGGCCGGTTCTGTATTTCATAATTTATTTATTTCGTGATGCACCGCATGAACACGTCCACTCTCTCTTCATTTCCTAAATGTGCACTTGGCGAGCACTAGAGTAAAATGGGGGAAATGGGCTCATCAACTATTGCAATTTTTTAATTTTGTATCTCAAAGTTTTTTTTTTGAGTTGTCTCTTTGAGTAAGCATGTTGAGTCACGTATACGTGATCTAATAATTAACAATTTATTTTGTTTTATTTAATTGTTTTGATTTTTTTTTAAATTTAATTGTGTAGAATTTTTTTGATATTTATCATATATGTTATTTAATCATAGATTAGATTGTAAATTTTATTTTAAATTCGTACACTCTCCGTTTTAAAATAAGTTTCATTTTAGAGACTAAATTTTATTACAAATTAAGTGTCGTTTTAGAATTTCTTACCACTTTATTCCAATTTTATCCCCGCTTATTTTGAAAAATATAAACAAGTTTATGGCAATAGAATAACTAAAGGGAAAGAATTGAAGTAATTATATGAGAATATTATTAGTTGATTGAGGATGTATTGGTCAAATATTATGTTCCTTAATTTTGAACAAAAACTCTAAAACGACACTTATTAAGAAATGGGGGGAGTATATTGCAGTATATATTATTTAGGAGTTTAAGATATTATTTTGTTTCCTTTATATTAATATAAATCTACAATATATTAATTATGTATGTATGTTTTTTTTTTCTTTAAGAGTAGAAATCTCTACCATGTGCTTCATCCTCAAAAGACATATTTCCTCCACTAAAGGACCTAACATCCTTAAGATTTTTCTTATTACCCATCATATGACGAGAATAACCACTATAAAAATACCAAGATCCTAAAATATAAGGTTTTAAGGAGGTATAAACCACATTACAGCTTCTGTCAGGCTCTAAACAATCTTCCAAGGTAGGAGTAATGCCATTTAAAGGACCAGACATGGATGTATTTGCAGATGTGAGTAGAGATGTAATGACATTCCCGATCGCATTTTGACCACCATTCATGGTATCTTTATCTAGAACAGTGAGCCGAACTTTTCGATTCCTTTCAAAATTAAATTTCGGTTAAGCAATGCGTGTCTACGTTTGAAAGGTTTTAAGTTCGCCCGCAAGAGAACAGGGTCACTTGTAGACTGGGCAAGTTAACTCGGGTCGATCTCTCGAGGAATGGGAATTGGATTTAACGATGTTTATTATACTACTATAACAATTCTATCTAAGAACACACAAACACATGGGGGTTTTGGAAATGTTTCATTTCAATAACTTAAAATAAAAGAAAACGAACTCTTCTTGTCTCGAGGGCGTCAACCTCTCGACAAGTTATAAGAAAAGCGACTATCGTAATTCAAACAACTATATATAATTCTAACGATTGTAAACAACGACTACGTCCTCTAACGACTAAAAATCGCTAACAATTCTATCATCCTACAGCATACAGATTTATTCCACATACCAAACGAGATCCATAACAATTTAAGTACTAAAATGCTTCAAGAGTGTAACTAGATCAATCACAACTAGATTCTCAATCCAAAACAATTGTTCAACCAATATCAATACCCAACACACGATAACAAAACTACGAATACCCAGTACTTTAACAAACAARCAACGAAACATTATCCATCATACTCTCCAACTATTCTAAATAAATCCCAAATCAACTACTACGAAAACAATTCAGAGATACGAGTTCAGAAGTTACTAGTCGTTGAAATATTTTCAACGAGTGAAGAGGATGAACGAAAACACTCCGAAAGCTGCGTAGAATCCCAAGGTTTGTCACGAACCCAGAACCCTAGCCACGAGCGAAGCTACTGCCAACCAAACTTCGATACGGCGTTGCACAAATCTATACTAGAGGTATGAGAGATGTGTCAAATCTCTCAACCTTTTTGGTGTTCTAAGGTGTCTCCAGCCTCCAAAAGGCCTCCAAGGGTGAATGATACGCAAACCCTAGCTTCCCTGCTGTTTTTAAACACTCTCCAGCCGTTTCGTAACTGAAATTCTTCAGAAATCTGCGTTTGTAACGCTCTTGTCCGACCGGTCAGAAGTCTCTCATCCGGTCGGACACTGTTCTTGTCCGGTCGGACGGAAGTGTCTGCCAGAATTTCTAACACTGGGTTTTGACACTGGGTAACCCAGTGTGGATGACAGACCCAGTGTCAGCTGTAATATACCAAATCAGGGCCCAATTTCTTTGAAACTCCACTCGCGGGCCCACATTCGTCCACCTTAACACCGAAAAACTTCAAAATACCTAAAATAAACATAAAATGTGGTAAAATAAGTTGGAGATACATAAATACGAAAATATGCTCAATTAATCCAACTTATACCCAAAATTAACAATAAATCTAACTAAAACACCTAGCCAAATATACAAAAATCGTGACAAATACGTGCGAGTCAACCACCCCATGCTTTATTGGTTTGTTCGTCCTCGAACAAACGAAAGAATCAAAACCACGTAAGCATGAAAGTAGCTAGATCAAAGAGTCATGTTGGTGCATACAATATAGTTTTGCAAATATAAACACTTTTGTCGAAAACTCTTAAGCTAAGCTCGTGTTACCTTTTCACCTTGAAATCAAAAGAATGCGTCCTCACAAAAGGGAAATATATATAATGGTGCACTCATTCGCTCGTGTTTTTCAAAAGGTAAGTGTATATGCTCGGATCAACATAAACATGCATTCAACGACTCGTGAAAATCAAAGACTCGTACATCGCATATATGTGCACATTTAATCAAGGATCGGATTAGGACTTTCTAGGGTTGTAATGTAGGCTCTTTGGTAAGGTATGTCATATATAAAGATGTGTGGCTAAATTGCGAACAAACGCAATCAATAACTCACTCAATCCACATTTTAAGCATAGAGCAAAGCTTGCTCCTCATTCCCCCCAAAACAACCATATACCATTATTTTAGCCTTTTATAGTTAAGGCTATTCCTAACCCCAAGACCCGAATATTTGCCTTTATAAATAGGCTTTATTTTTAACATCTAGATGCTCTTATGAAACTAAGCACCCTTAATTTCCATTTTTTTTTCTTCTTCTCTTTTTTTTATATTTTCTTTACTTTTCTTTTCTTTTTTTTTTTTTAATAATAGTATCCACTAATTCCCACCCTACACTTGTCATATCTCATTAACCAATGAAAAATAAAACTCTCATCTCACAAACTTAAACGAAATAAGAGCTACAATTATGCTCATGGCTAACAAAGAGACGGAATAAAGGCTCAAAGGGGCTCATTAGGAATTTATAGTGGTTTTTATTTTTGAATATAGCCGGAATCGGGTTTTATATGTGCCTATCGTCATTTCCAAAACCAAATGTACACATGCAACTTTAGAGACTTTTCAAAACACTTATCGAATCAAAGCATGATGTTGATAAACACACAAGGCTCCTTACTAGGGTTTTATTCAAACTTTTGAAAACAAGGTGATCGAGTTTTAAAAAGCTTCGCAAAATTGCTAACGACTAAGTGTTATTTTAAAATATATATATAAGTAGGTTTTGAAAAATTTTGCACTAAACAAGCTCAAAAGACTCCAATGATAGATCACACAATACATGGTTCCGACAGGCAAGCCAGTACAAACACAAATAAGCATGGGAATAATCTCAACAAACGTCGACATAAACAATTGGTTGATTCATACGTCGTCACAAAGAAGGACTCAAACAGAACCATTAGACCAAAATGACTACGCATGCATAATACGACTATCCTCCCCCCCCACACAAAAGTAAGCAATGTCCGCATTGCTATTATACATATCAATATAAGGAAAAAGGAAAACGTCGAATCAATTACCATGCGAAAAGTTAATCGAATGGTTAAACAAAGACTCAAGCACAAAACACATAACAGAAAAATCAAACAAAATCACTAAAAATGAAAAACGAGAGTTTGGATAGAAAGTGATACAATACTGGGGCTCGGGCCCGCCTAAGTCTCCATGCCGTCTAGAGGAAAAGATGAAACTCTACAAATGGAGCAATGGTTTCAAGTAAGTCTGCTGCCTCCATCCGACCGGTCACTGCACCACTCCGGTCGGACAACATTCCAGTGTGTTTCGTCCGACCGGTCATCTTCTCTTATCCGGTCGGTCAGCAATCTAGTGTGTTTTGTCCGACCGGTCAATTTCCCTCATTCGATCGGTTGTTCTGGAAAAACATCATTTTCCACACTTTTTCTGCACAACTCAACAAACCATTACCACACCTATCCAACTCATGTTAATCAAGAACAAAAATATGTACAAAATATTTTTTTTTTAAATTAAGCTAGAAAAACGATACCTTGGGTTACCTCCCAAGAAGTGCAATTTTTAACGTCTTTTGCTCGACGACTTACAAAGTGATGTTATCCGGGATCCAGAAATAAATAACGATCGTGCCATGCCTTAGTGTTCTCCAAGAGCAAAAGCGGGCGATGACAACCACCAAGGTAGGCACGATGAGCAAGCTTCGTGATGAGAGAAATAAATACTCCACTCGGCTTTGGAGGTCGAAAACGTGAGTAATCGATGACCAAAAAGAGATCCAAAGTCAGCCGGAGTGTGGGACAATGCTCGGTCACCGGAATGACTAGGAAATCGATCGAACATATGGAATGATCATCAACCGTCCCAGACTCCTTCTTGATTGCCTCTTCTACCGCCTCAACGTTAAGATTGATCAAAGTATCGGGTAGAACGCAATGTGGCTCAACAAACACAACCTTTTCCAAGTCCGATAACACAACTCCAACATCTCCACAAAGATCAAGTAACTCCGAGTCACCAACCTCCTCACTCGGAATCTCCATCGGTAACACCCCTATACTATCACCCAAAACTTCACATTCAATCACAAAAGAGGCGATCCCAACCAAATCCTCGATCTCCATCCCCTTACACACCTCTCCCAAACAAGAATCCAAGCTCGAATTGCCAACATCTACGCTAGTCTCCACCACATCAAAAATCGGCAGCTCATGAAAAGTAAGCTGCTCCTCCTCATTGCAGTTAACCGATTACGGATCATTATCGAGTGGGACATCGGGATGATTGTAGATTTGTTGGCTTTCCCTCTCTTCCACAGAAGCCATCATTTGACCCAACATCATCTCCATATTATTCATGAGTTGCTCAGTCGATTGCGCCAAAATCTGATTTGATTGCGCAATTTCGTCCCAATGATGATTGGTCTCAGCTTCTAGGTCTTGCTTCCGTGCCAAAAATTGATCGTCTAGTGTATATTCTTTGTGGCTCGGATAGTACGGAATCGAGTCGGGAGGGACATAAGAGTCGTAGCTCGGATAGGAAGAATTAAATTCGGATGGAGCATACGAGTCATATCCCGTGTAATACGAAGGTGAGGCAGAGGGAGCGTATGGTGGTTCAAAACTCGGATTGTAGTGGTTGGGCGAGGCATTTTGATCATTGAGGCTCACGTTGTAAGAATTTAGAGTTGGGATCCATTCAGATGAGCATAACATCTCCATGAACTAATCGTGCACATCTTCCCACACTCCCGAGGAATCAGGCTCTGAATGTATAAATAATTTTCTTGCCTGACCCTTCAATGTGTAGAAGAAGAGTCGCACCTTCACTTCATCCCTCGTAAGGCTTAAGAGAGGGAAGGTTCTTGTTATGGCGTCGTACTCCTGGATGAAGTCGAACGGATCCTCACTCGGGAGTCCATGAAATATCGGGAGTTGCTCATAGTAGAACTCATCCGGATCATAGTCTCGCATCGCTTGACTCCATCGAGTGGCTGGATTCCCTTTGGTGGAAGGAAATAGTGGTTTCGGTCTTGTCACTTGTTCGATGCTATTGATGAAATGGGTCGATTCTCCTCTAAGATTTTGTCGACCTTGCATCATCAATAAACAAATCAACGCATCGAGAGGCAAACCAAAAACATTATACAATTATCGACATGAAAGCATTAACACGAATAAACATCATTATCACCTTTGCCATTCCCCGGCAACGGCGCCAAATTTTGAGCTGAACTTTTCGGTTCCTTTCAATTTTAAATTCCGGTTAAGCAATGTGTGTCTACATTAAAGGTTTTAAGTTCTCCCGCAAGAGAACGGGGTCACTTGTAGACTGGGCAAGTTAACTCGGGTCGATCTCTCGAGGAATGGGAATCGGATTTAACAATGTTTATTATACTACTATAACAATTCTATCTAAGAACACACGAACACACGAACACATGGGGGTTTTTGAATCGAACTTTTTCGCGTTTGAAATTAATGAAAAGCTCGTCCGCAAGAGAACGGAGCTGTTGTATGCGATAAGATGATCCGAGTCGAATCACGAGGAATTGCAATCGGCGTCGATAAATGTTTGTTCACGATTTTTATAAAATAACACACGATCCATTTCTTTGTTGAAGGAGTTCTACAACTACGAATTTAAAAACGAGCATACAATTATTAAAAACCTAATTAACTAATTAAACCTAATTAGAAACATGAAAATTCAGATAATTAAAAATGAGAAGCATCCATATCAACTAGCAAGTCAAAAGCATTTGAATTACTAAAATAACATAGTCGAACTAACATACTAATAGTGAAACGTACAACTTAAGAAAACTAAATCCAAAGCAAATTACAGAAAGCAGGAAATTACTACTTATAGTTCATGAAAATCTGCAGCAAACAATCGAACTTCAGCGTCAAATGATAACAAGTAACGACGGTGAACGTAGAACGAGCCTCCGTTGCAATCTTCGAACAAAATCTTCAAATATGATGGAAAAGGGAAAGGGGAATATATTTCTAAGTGTTCTTGACCTTGCCCCCTCGAAGTCTGGTCTGGAAATGGAAAATTCTGCCGGTATTTATAGAATTCTTCAAAAATAACCGCTCAACCGCCGGAGCGTCGACGGTGCGTCAGTCGACACGAGCCAGGCTGCATGCGTCGACCAGGCAGAGCGTCGACTGACGGTCCTCGGATCGACACTTCAGAACCTTTGTGTCGACGGTGCGTCAGTCGACGCGAGCCAGGCTGCACGCGTCGACAGACAGTGCATCGACTGACGGGCCTAGGATCGACGCTTCAGAACCTTTGCATCGACGGTGCGTCGACTGTCGGGCCTAGGATCGACGCTTCAGAACCTTTGCATCGACGGTGCGTCAGTCGACGCGGGCGTAGCGTCGATAGTGCGTCGACAGTGCGTCAGTCGACGCACCTGCATGGCTTTAGCTCGTCGCTCGTCCCGTTTTCCTCATTTTGAGCTGAGATATTAATATTGAAACAAGTTAGATTTATTTCATACAAAATAAAGTAAAAACACATTAAACACCATAAGAACGAAAAACATAAAAAAGGAAGAAAAACGATAAAAAGATCAACTTAAAACACATAAAAGCACACAACATACGATGCAAAAATACACGAAATCACATACAGATATGTACAAATCAGCGTCAACCTCTCGACAAGTTATAAGAAAAGCGACTATCGTAATTCAAACAACTATATATAATTCTAACGATTGTAAACAACGACTACGTCCTCTAACGACTAAAAATCGCTAACAATTCTATCATCCTACAGCATACAGATTTATTCCACATACCAAACGAGATCCATAACAATTTAAGTACTAAAATGCTTCAAGAGTGTAACTAGATCAATCACAACTAGATTCTCAATCCAAAACAATTGTTCAACCAATATCAATACCCAACACACGATAACAAAACTACGAATACCCAGTACTTTAACAAACAARCAACGAAACATTATCCATCATACTCTCCAACTATTCTAAATAAATCCCAAATCAACTACTACGAAAACAATTCAGAGATACGAGTTCAGAAGTTACTAGTCGTTGAAATATTTCCAATGAGTGAAGAGGATGAACGAAAGCACTCTGAAAGCTGTGTAGAATCCCAAGGTTTGTCACGAACCCAGAACCCTAGCCACGAGCGAAGCTACTGCGAACCAAACTTCGATACGGCGTTGCACAAATTTAGACTAGAGGTATGAGAGATGTGTCAAATCTCTCAACTTTTTTGGTGTTCTAAGGTGTCTCTAGCCTCCAAAAGGCCTCCAAGGGTGAATGGTACGCAAACCTTAGCTTCCCTGCTATTTTTAAACACTCTCCAGCCGTTTCGTAACTGAAATTCTTCAAAAATTTGCGTTTGTAACGCTCTTGTCCGACTGGTCAGAAGTCTTGTCCGGTCGGACGGAAGTGTCTGCCCTCTAGTCCGGTCGGACACTGTTCTTGTCCGGTCGGACGGAAGTGTGCCAGAATTTCTAACACTGAGTTTTGACACTGGGTAACCCAGTGTAGATGACAGACCCAGTGTCAGCTGTAATATACCAAATCAGGGCCCAATTTCTTTGAAACTCCACTCGCGGGCCCACATTCGTCCACCTTAACACCGAAAAACTTCAAAATACCTAAAATAAATATAAAATAAGTTGGAGATACATAAATACGAAAATATGCTCAATTAGTCCAACTTATACTCAAAATTAACAATAAATCTAACTAAAACACCTAGCCAAATATACAAAAATCGTGACAAATATGTGCGAGTCAAACAGTAAGAGGTGAATGTTCTTCAGCAAATTTAGACTCAATATCGCTCACTAGGTAACTAAGACAGTGTCTTGGATATTGACACTTGTTAACACATAATCTAATCACGAAACTTACAATATTTCTCAAGGAATCAATATTTTCAAAATTTAGAAATATTAGTTGGTAATTTGATTTTCCCTGAGGTTTTAAATTTGTAGAGTTCAGAGTGACACCATCCTTTTGATTGACAAATGAGACATTCATAATGGAGTTGAAGTGCGTCCCAAGTATCTTTTGCAGACTCAATATTAACACAATTCGAAATATGTTTGAGTCTAAAGAACATAAAATAGCATGGGGGCCTTCGAATTCTAATTACTATTAAGACGGTAATTTGGATTCTTAAACATCTCATCTTGTATCATACTCTTACCACCCGCATCAATGATTTGCGGAGGTGTCTATACACCATGCCCATACATCAATTGATTTGATGTAAATACGCATTAAGATCCTCAAAGTACCATAGATAGATCCATTAAGGATCAGGGAACGGGTATTGTACCCACCTGACTGTGAATGTAAAAGTGAATTGACACTTAATGAAATCAAGTGTTGGCTCTGATGCCACTTGAAAGAATTGCAGGCCCCAAAATATAAAACTTGTTGTGTAGAGTGTAAAATAAAAAGTAGCGAAAAATAAATGACACACATATATTACTTTTGACTATAAGAATAATTTATTCTTATAGTCAAGTCAACAGGACGAAAATCTTTACCAATCAACACTTGAGTTTTAATGATTACTAAAGTCTTAATCCACTAAGTAAAGATAAACTAAAAAATCTTTTAAATCAGTATAACTTTTTTTTAAACTAAGTTTCACAATCACAAGATTGGATCTTAACGAAAATAGTAAAAACTATGGAAGAAAACAATTCTGCCTGCGGGATGCTAATGTGGATGCGGAAGGCATTTATAGTGCATCCATCAATTTTGAAAATCTGCAGTTAGAATAAATATGCATCAATCCCTCAACTTTATATAGGCGCACCTTACTTATATAAGATACCTATAAAATATGGAAAAGAAATATGCAAAAAATAAAACAAGTAAATATCATTAGTAAGAAAATAAGATCAAATCTCTAAAGTCTTACCAACACCCACTCCACCGCTTGTTGCACAAACATTTTAGCCTACTGAAGATAAGCTCGTTACTCCATCAGAGTCTCGGGCCTCCTCACCACCTCATCAATCTTCGATCGACATGTTGTCACATAAACTGATTACCATCATGATTCCAGTCACCGAGTCTACTATGCCTCATGCAGCTCTATTACCAAGTGATCAAAGGAATGAAATTGACGTAGAGAACCCACCTAATTTTGAGTTTATCCGAGACTCCCTCAAACCCAATTATACTTCATCATCACGCAAGTCGAAATGCCTTCGTGGCTATGGTCCTAGCATTTTTAAATCTCCAAACTCTGTTCAAGATGCGTCTAAAAAGTGTGGATCGAGATCTATGAAGAAAAAGACCCAAAATATCAAAAATGGAAACTTCGAAGAAATCTGCTAAGGTTTTGAAGAAAGTGGGAGATGTAGTCACAAATGCGATTGCGGATGTAATTGTCGATGTTGCCAGCATCCCTACCAATACTAACTCGTCAGCTGCTATTATTGGTGGGCTTGAGTCTCTTGTGCCTATGGAGGCCTCAGATTCTGGTTTGGAGACTTCACAATTCTTTGTGGCCAGATAGACTCATTCCTCCTCCACTCCTATTTTTGATTCTCTCTCGACAACCTTGAACTAGTCGACCATTTTCTTTTTCATCTTCAAAAGGTTAAGAATATTGCTAGACCTTCGCATCCTTCTGACAAGTCGATCCTCAATATCTTAAGTGACTAGAACCTCTCAGTTGGGGATAGTTCTAGCTCTCTCACTCCCATTGATGAATTCATCGAGAAATATGGCGAGGATGCAAATCTGGTCAACCCAGTTTGGGGATGCGTTTAAGGATGCTGCCACATATGCGGTCCTTGATGTTGCTGATTATGTGATCACATCTACATCCATATCGGGTGCAGACTATAATTTGGGTAACGCTTTTACTAACACTTTCTATACTGCAACTGCTCATGACAGTATAAGATGTTTGCTGGACAATCTCTAATCAAGAAGAAGCACCATCATGTGCTGACGTTTTAGACATATAATTTCAACTATTTCTTTGAGATCCGATATCTTATGCACACCATTGACGATGTTACGCTATTTGAGCAAGTTGTAGTGTATGAGTTCTACTCTAATCTCAATGCAGAAGTGCGTGACCCTACCTCCTAAGATACGACCGTGTGTACGTGCATGAAAAATTATTTTCCTTCACTCCAGTAGTGATTAATAACCTGTTTGAGACTCCAGTTGTGGATGAAGACCCCAATGAAGCTAATTTCACTCGGATAATCAAATTCCTGACAAGTGACCTTACCGCTTAATGGTCGAATAAGTCTCCTTCTTACCGATTGAGTTCTTTTTATGGTTTTCTTCACAAGGTATGCTGCAGCAACTAGACACCTATGAATAATAACTCTAGAGTCACCGGGCTTCATTCCCGCATCCTCTACCGACTCGAAACTCGACTACTATTCAATTTTGGCATCCATGCCTTCGATGCCATCACATTCTTAACCATATTGGCATGATGATTCAGTGTTGCATTCACTTTTATTGAATCAACTGCAGTATACCAATATTGCTCTTGCCCATTTTACAACTCTCCGAACCCAGCCTCTTGAACTGCTTTCCAATTCTGTTCTCCCTGGATAAAAAGGGGGATATGTGGTTGAAGATCTTGGTACTCCCAAATCTGGTTTGGTTGCTCCTAGTCAGGAGAATGTGCCGAGTTCAGGGATACTTCTGAATTCAAGGGGAGTTGATCGGTTTGCGGATACTGCTGCCTATACAGTTGCGGATGACACTACCGATCTTATATCACATTCAGAGGAAGAGGGTCCATCTTCGAGCTTTGCTATGCCTACTGGTTTTCATGATGAAGATGATGATGGAATGGAGTTTAACTTTAAAGTTGATTCATGACGAAATGGAGTGATCCTACTTCGTAGTTTGATGATCTCTTTCCATAAGATATATTTATGTTTTGTGTTTTTTTTTGATAAATGTGTTTGATATTCCTTATTTTTATTATCATGTTATCTATTTTGATGTTCAATAACTATGACCTTTTGCATTAATTTATTAAGGTTTGTTTTCATTTACTTTTCCAAATGTTGTTCCGCATGTTATAACACTCTTTTTAACCATCTTATGGTTAATTGTAGCAATTTAAGGGAGTATTTTTGGTAATTATACAAGTTTCATACTTGTTTTCATCATATGAGCAAGAAAAACAAAAAGGAGGAGATTGCTAAGTCACGTATTTCCTAAATACATGATTTAATAATTATTAATTTATTTTGTCTTATTTAATATTTTGACTTTCTTGGAAAGACTTAATTCTTTGGGAAAGATTTTATATTTATCAAGTTTGATAATTATCATATATATTATTTAGTCTTATATTAGGTTTTAATTTTCTATAGAATTTCTATATTGTAGTATATATTATTTAGGAGTTTAAGATTTTATATTGTTTTCTTTATATTAAAATATATGTACAATATATTTTGTATATTTTTCCTTTAGAGTAGAAGTCGATTTTTTGGTTAGTAGATATTATTAGAACTCAAGAAATTTGATCTTATTTTCTTACTAATGATATTTCTACTTGTTTTATTATTATTATTATTTTTTGTGTATATATCTTTTTTTTCTTCTTATTTTGTAGGTCTCACATACAAGTAAGGTGTGCCTATATAAAGATGGGAGATTACTCACAAACAGCTCATGCTTTTCAGAGAGGACAATCAAAGCAAAAATTATTTGAGAGCATATTTATTCTTGCTGCAGGTTTTCGAAATTGGTAGATGAGATTGCAAATGCCTTCAACATCCACAATAGCATCCTGCAGTCAGAATTATTTTCTTTCATAGTTCTTACTATTTTTATTAAGATCCAATCTTGTGATTGTGAATCTCAGTGTTTGGAAGAGTTATACTGATTTAGATCACATCTACTTTCAAAGAGTTTTTAGTATATCTTACTTAGTGGATTACGATTTTTTCAATCATTAAAATGCAGGTTTTTGATTGATAAAGATTTTTACCCGGTTGGCTTGACTATAAGAATAAATTATTCTTATAGTAACAAGTTTTATATGTGTGTTTTTTATTTTCGCTACTTTTTATTGTACACTCTACACAATCCACGTTTTAATTAGTTAATACAGTATATCGAGGTATGCAATTCTTTCAATGCATTTTTTCAGTTTGCCTCCACCTAGGCCCACAGGTCGAATCAGATCCTAAGCAATTTCAGGCCAAACAACACCGACCGTTGAATACTTGACCTACATGTGAATGCAAAATAATCTATTCATTTATACCCCTTCTCGTTAAAATCTTTTTTGCCTTCTCAAATATCCCATTTTCTGGATTTTACCTCTCATTGCCGTCCCAAGCATGCATGTTTTCTTAAGTTGCCTCCCCATTCCAGCAAAGAATTTACACTGAAAGTAAATACGCGAGTTGCAAGCCAGATTTTTGAGGACAAAATTATCTTTTCAAATTATCTACCAAATTGTCATTTAAATCTCACTTACTAGCCAAAATAGTCGAAATTAACAAAATTTACATAGGGAATGATTCCCTAAATTAATAGTAAAATATATTATATATTATTGCTTTAATATATATAATAATAATTTTAGTACGTATAACATAATTTTTAATACATGTAATATAATTATAGGAAATCTTTTCAGTACAGTCACCGGTACCATACTTCTACCCTACTATCTAGTAGATTTATGTAAAAAGATTCCTAATTCTTAAATATGATGATGTGCCAATTATTGATTGGATTACGATACGTGAGTATATGGTACAGTTGAGTGCACTATAGAGTTCCATAATTATAATACACTTTTAAATAATAATAATATAATTGATTATAAATATAATTTATAACTTCAATTAAGTTGGTCCAAGTCATGAATAAGTGATATTATTTGACTTAGATACATACGTTAAAGTTATAAATATATTTATAAAAAACTATATTATAATTATAATTATATATTATTATTTTTTAAAATGTGTATTATATTATATGTATTGAAAACATACTTATATATATTAAAAGAGTAATGTATAATATTTAACTAGAGAACCATACTTTTTTTTTGTAATGAGGTTGAGATGAGAATTGGTAGGTGATTTAAAAATACTAATTTGCCCTCAAGAATCTGTCGTGCACCTCACATGTTCATACCTGGTTGTAATCTTTTGGCCATAAACTAGCTTGAGGAGGCAACTTAACAAAAAATGCATACATATAAAGGGAATTTGTTTTTAAAAAAATACTTTCGGAAGCAATGTCAAAAAATGGGATAGTTGAGGAGGCAGAATAAATTCTCAAAAAGGGTATAATTAAAAAAGATGTTTTTCCTCACGTATAGGTTATGTGTTCAACGGTCGATGTTTCTTTTGACTGAATTTTTTTTAAAAGGTAAACTGAGAAAAAAAATGCATACTTGGAAAGATAATTTATTCAAAAAAAATTGGAAGATAAAGTCAAAAAAACAGCAAAGGAGAAATCTCTTATTATTGTAAACTAAGAAAAGAGAGGAGAGAATGATCAAGAGACAAGTTTATTATGGGGACTAAAGTCCCTTTTATAGATACAAGACTAGGGTTTAGGGGTAGGATGGTCATTCATATAATATATAATTAAAGTAAGTAATTAATTACAACACTCTCCCTTGAATGACCTTAAAAATGCTGCCTCGTTAAAACCTTGACAGGAAAACCCAATGGGACAAAACCTGGTCGAAGGAAAAAGAGTAGAGCCCTACTCCCTTTGAAAATTATGATTGTAGATCTTTGAGTCGACGCATGACAATCTTGTGTACCACTCTTTTAAACGATGATGTTGGTAATACTTTTTTTGAATAAGTCCATCAAATTATCATATGAGCGAATTTGCTAGATATCGACATCGCCATTCTTTTGTAAGTCTTGTGTTATCACCTTTTATGTAGTCAAATATGAGTTGTGTCATGTACGGAATATTTCTTGTCACACTTATAGTGTTGCTGTCTCATTAAAACCTTGTCAGAAAAACCCTGTGGGACAAAAAACTAATCGAAGGAAAAAGAGTACAGCTGCCTCCCATGACTTCAATTGGTAGTAAGCTCTCGAGTTTATCATTTGACTGTTTTCAAACTTTGAAATATAATATTATGTAAAGAATGTGCCTCATCAAAACCTTCCAAGGAAAAACCCGATGGGAAAAATTCGAGTGAAGAAAAAAGAGTACATTATTCTTTGAATATGATCATAATGTTGCCTCATTAAAAATCTTACTGGGATAATCCGACAAAACCTCAGTTAAGGGAAAAAGAGTGCAATGCATATCTCATCATATTAATGACAATGTTATAAATATGCTTCAAGCATATCAAAATCCTTCCAGAATTTCATTTTATTCATGATATTGTTCTATATTGTCGGTTGAATGAAACTTCATATTTCAATATCATCCACCACGTAAAACTCTTGCAGCAGAAATCTTTATTTGTATATTATTGACAAAATATTTCATATGAATGAAATTCTAGTCAAACATATAGCAATCGATAAGATTACATATTCAATCTTGGCCAAACAATTGTGTCACCATCCTCGCTATCATTGAGCTCATGAGTATAAATATAGTCGACTAATTTTCTTATTAATTCTATTTGATCCAATTATATAGACATAACTTATCGAGATATATTTGTTCTAAAATTATCATCAGGTACCTGAACCTCTTCAAGGGTTTATAATTTGTTATGTCTGTTTACTCTACTAGAGTATAACGTTCAGTAAGAAGACCATCAAAAATAATCGCTCCATATAAAAGATAAATATTTGAATCAATCGTTACCATACTTCAGGCATGCCATTTTAATCCCCTTATAGGATTTTATATAACTTTCAAGTTTGAGCCTTTAAACTTGAGAACAATTGATAACCTTATAGTCAGTAATCTAAAATGCAAATTCTCGCTACAAACTTCAGGTTTGCTCTAAACTTTGCGAGGATTATATTTATGTATTCCATTTTTTTTTTTGTTACCATAACATATGCATTTCATATTGTTATCACCATTACATATGCTTATCCTCCCCCTAATGCTGAGAATATTATTTATTGTACAATGACTAACAAATTTTGAGAAAAATGTATCTATATTTGATATGTTCTCAGCATTTACTATCCATTTTGACATGTGGTTGGGCGATTACAAATATCGCACTTGTTTAATTTTTTTGATGGAGGTTTCTAACTGTAAGCCATATACAGGGGTTTCACATATATCTTCATATTTGGCATACTAGTGAAATATTCATTTCACATGTTTACAAAAATTGTTCTCATCAAATGATATAACAAATATTATAAGGCATATCATTTGCTTTTGCCAACCATAGTCAACAAAATATAAATTATCAATTACTTTTGTAAATAATCTTGCTAGCAAATGATAAGTGTATTTATTAGATACATACGGTACTTTGCTCTCATAGTCAATAGAGCAAATATTCTCATAAACTTCTGGTTATGAGATAATAACAGATGCAATCTTCTAGTGGATCCAAATATCTAGAAGTCACGTGGAAGGTGAATGGGCCCAAAAAAAAGCTCACCCCATAATATAAAATATGAATATTATTGGAACCTAATTCCAATTAAACTAGTGATAATTGAATGGTAATATGTAGTATTAAAAATAAATAGAAGAGTCTCCATACTCTTCATAAATTAATAAACTGAGATGGTCATACCAGTCATGCCAAATTATGATAGTACTGAACTTCGGGTTCAAAATGAAAAAAAAAATATAACTCTTTTAGACCTTTTATTGAATTTTCGGGTCAATATATGAATATTTGAGTTAGTACTAGTTTATAGTACAAATTAATTTGATAATAAATTGTCTCAAATTCTTATGGATATTTCAAGTAAAAATCAAACTTCTGGTTGATTTATATTCCAAATTATATCACCACGAGTTTGTAACTCAAGTGGTATCACTAACCCTTTATAATGGTGTTAATAAGCATTCAAACCGTGGATTTTTTTTTTGAGGTTTATCTTTACTTTCTAACCACTTCGCCCAACTGATTATAACAATATTCTAAATTATATCAAAACTATTACAAAAACCAATATTCTAAATCATATCAAAATAATTAAAAAAAAAAAAAACTTTACTTGTGATATTATTGAGATTTGTACTACTTCAAGAATACAATCAATTTAAAGTTTTGAAATTTATAAGAATCCATAACATATAACTAATACTTATGGTATATATTTTTCAAAAAATGATAAGTTTTGTATAAGAAATATGCTCTTCGGGGCATTATCAAGTAGTAATGATTGATTTGATGTGTCTCCTTCGTGAGTACACTTGATTTTTAATACTGCATAAGACAAAGTGTCATTTTTCAAAAGTAAGAAATATCCAATTAAATATTTGACATAAATAGCACTACTTCAGGAGTAATATATCAATATTCTTCAATAATATAAAAATTAAAAAAATAAATATAAATAACTTCCAGGGGTATATAATATTCGTAACAAATATTATTATTAGTTGTGCTACTTCAGAAACAACAACTTAATCATAATGTAAATAATACAACAATGACGTGTAAATAATGCTCTTAATAATAAATAAGACATATAATAAAAAAAAATATTTTTTCAAGAGCATAATTAATATTCTTCTGGAATACTATATATTATTTTTAATCAGAAAAATATGAATTATATATCTTGTAATGTTCTTCATGAACATATCATACTCGACTGAGAAACTACAATATATATCCCATCACATTTATTCAGAAACCATGATTCATATATTTTAATAATCTTCAAGATTATTAAGAATTGTGAAATCGTATTTCGCAATAATATTACGATAAAGATGAGTTCATAATAAATCTCATACAGTGCGCAAATGTACATGAGTACATATTTTATCAAGAAACTAAAAACACAACTTGTTATTTCAAATCTATCACTTGTATATAAATTGTGTCACTTAACTAATTGACAATAACAAAAAATTGAACCAAATGAATACTCTAAATTCATATTAATAAGTAGATCCCATTAGAATCATATGCATCTCCTCTTAACCAACATCACATCACGGGAAGTACTCTAATTACCACATAATGTACATTAACAACTATGCAATGTATTCCAAGAAAAATAGGGGTAAAATTTTCAAGTCTCAAAATAGAAATGCATAATATACATAGATTATGCTTCATGCTTGCCCGTGATTATCAATTCAACAAGATAAAGTTTCTTATTGCCGTGCATGTAAATACATGATAAGTTTCAAGAGAATTATCTAATTGTATCACTTAAAAAAAAAAAAGGATATAATTCATTACAAAATTCTTTAAGAAAAAGAACAAATTCACAGTTGAAACACATAAATTTGGATTGGCATCTATATCAAAAGAGGAAATATGTACCTTAACTGGATAGTCACCTTATGAAAAATATGTGCCGGTGGCTAGATTCTCAAAATTTTTTGATGAACTTGTGGACACGCTCTCGTTTATCAATTGCTCGAAAAAAATAAAGCCAACTAATCTTATGAAAAAAAATATTTGATTTAGAACTATAATGTCAACAGGACATAAATATTAAAACTTCTTCAGGAATAAGTATCATATATCATAACATGCGATACTTCAAGGTCACAATGATTTAATAAAGATTTTAAAAAAAAACCATATTTTTCAGGAATATTAGATTATGATATAATTTGAGTACAATTATGAACGGTGGTTCTTTTAAAAATATATTTTTTTTTTCAGGAATATTAAATTATCACATGAAATAAGAATACGCACTTATAAGAATACGTACGTATATATAGTTGTTCTACTTCAGGAGAAACAATTTGAATCGATATAACTAAAACACATGACAGGAAAATAAAATAGTAAAATAATAAAAAGGATTGCTTCTTCAAGAGCAATTGTAGATCTCATAATATTTTTCAAGAATACATAATATTCAAATAGAATATATTGAGATATGGTTATAATTCTCCACAAACTACAATAATATATTGACCTCTTAGTATTCTTCAGGAATTCATAATATTCAATTAAAATATATTAAGATGTTTGTGTTTCTTTAGGAATCACAACAAATCATTGTTTTAATAATTTCTAGATTATTAATAATTGTTAGTATTCTTCAGGAATACATAATAAATAATTAAAATATGTTAAGGTGGCTATGTTTATTCAAGAATCACAAAAAATCATTGTTTTAATAATCTTCTACATTATTAATAATTTTTAGTATTTTTCAGGAATACATAATAAACAATTAAAATATGATTGACATAAAAAAATCACGATCATAAAATATCGTAAAAAAATAATAATCAAGTATTTAGTATTCAATTAATGAATGCTTTGGTCAATATAAACTAAGTTAATGCAAATTAATTGTTACTATTGTAATTTGCAAAATGGCAGCACTAATTTTGTTAACATGATTACTGATTTTCATAATTCAAGCATGACTTACAAATTGATCAAAAAATAGATCTTACAAATTAAACAAAGATGTACAAATGATAATATAAATAATATATGATCTAACAATCTCTAATCAGTATGAGTCAAAATATAGTATGTGATCATTGATTTCGAAGAAAAAAAAATCATCATTGATTTCGGAAAAAAAAATTCCTAGTTGGAATAATAATAAAACTAAAACCAGGTCTACTTATCACATGGCCAATTGATCATAAAGTCAAATAAAAAAATACATGGTATACTTGTTATATACTCGACACAATAAAGATACAAGAACGAGTATTTTACAAATTGACATAATCTAAATAGATTAATTTAAATAAATCTACATACACAATCAATCAACGAATAAAAGAAGATTGATAATACCTTAAAAATAGTCGAACAATTGCTTTGGAGTTGGTAGAACAATATTGCATAGGAATTAGTGGAACAATAGCTCGGGGAATTGGTAGAAACAACGTGCTGATAACATGTTGTAAAACTAAAAAAAAAAAAGGAGAGAATAATCAAGAGACAAGTTTATTATGGGGACTAAAATCCCTTTATAAATACAAAATTATGGTTTAGGGGTAGAATGATCATTCATATAATATATAATTAAAATAATTAATTAATTACAACAATTATATTATTATTGTTATCAATATCAATTTAACTTAGATTGTGTGTATGGCACCGACTACATTGCTGAAAATATCTATTACTAAATACCATTTTCTATTTAATCATAATTATTGGATTAAAAACTAATTACAAATATTGGTAAATGAATGGACGTAAATAAAATGGGGACTAGTGCCGTAGTCATTTCCGTTTATTTTATATATTATATGATACGTATTCCATATTCATATTCAGTTTCATTTTATACGTTGTTGCAATTATACTTATTCAGTAAATTAATTTATACTTACAGTTTGTCTGTAATTTGAAATACTGGATAAATGTTAAATAAATTAGATACATGATTCGAAGTGTTTTATCTTGTTTGGTTCAACTTATGTGCTCATGGCTGTGGTACATCGGCAATCGAAAATTTAAGATGAAAATTTTGGTTCATATAATCTAATTTATTATATCTTACAAATCATAATCTCTTTTGACTAGACTTTGATCATCTTTCTTTAACTGGTGATCATTAAGCGTGAAGTCGCTTTTTCACCCCCTTTCGTCAAATTTATCAAATGTCAAAGGATTGTAATTGTCTACGTCTCGATGTATGATGGCAGATCGAGGAGGCTAAGATCTTATCATAGACTTAGGTAAGAAAGCGATTTTCAAAATGGAACTTAGGCTTTTTCAACCGAGGATATTAAACATATCTAGAGCATGTAAGAAAGCACTTAACAAAAATAATGAATGGGGTAAATTTGCGGATTTCCGATTAATGATTAAAAGACAGAAAAGAAACAAAGCTAAAAGTATTGGTCAGTTTATTGGTGGTCTTTGTTACATCCATGTCATGTCACTTAATATTAGGGAGTAAATGAATCATACTATTTCTGAGATACTAACATACCCGATTCTATAAATCTCATATAATAAAACTTATTTAAATAAATAAATCAAACTCAAGTTTGACGACCGTTAGTAGGATCATTAGCTAACCTATATAATTTAAATTGATATTTGAGTATAATTTTAAATTTTATACGGTTATTATGAAAATATAGAAACATTTGAATGTATTTATTTATTTAAACTAGATGTTTGTATATAACATGTGTTGTGGAAATATATAATTTTATTTTTTATTAACAAATTGAATAATGAACCCTATAAAAAACTGAGGATTACAAATAAATTTTTCGTCGATAATTAACTATATATATATATATATATATATTATTATAATTCATCGATAAATTACCAACACAATTTTAATTTGTCATTAGCTATATAACATGTGTTGTGGATATATATATTTTTATTTTATTAACAAATTGAAGAATGAAGCCTACAAAAACTTGAGGATTACCGATATATTTTTTTCGTCGGTAATTACCTACATATATTATAATCCGTCGATAATTTACAAACACAAATTTTAATTTGTCATAATTTTTCTTCACTTTTATTTTTTAATTGTCTAAATAAAATATCACTTTAATTTAATATGTGTAATATAATCCCCAATACATATGGATAAATTGTAGGAAATGACTATGGCGTACACCGTTGAATATCTCCAAATTGTAATATACTTTTAAAGTATAATATATAATTATTATATTATAAGTTTTTATATATATAATTTATAACCTGAACTAATAAAATTGTACAATAATAATATTTTATAATACAATTATTTATAAATATAATAAAGATATTTCTCAATAGAAATTCCGTTTTTCTTGTATCTTATTTGTTATTGTCTAATTGTATTAGTAATTATTCCAATTTAATACATATAAAAAAAAAAAAAGTCTTACGTTAACCTTTGTTGACCCAGCAGGTCGCCTTCCCTTCATCTAAAACATCGTGGGTTACGGCAGGTTGTTGCCGGGCTCTTTAATTTATTTACACTAATTCCTTGATTTATATTATGTTATTGGACCTGCTCGATGTTTCCATATAAATAGAAAATAATTTTGTTTTCTATATAAATAGAAACCATCCATATTTATTTAAAATTTAAACTTATCCACAACGCACATCTAATATTATAAGTGTATTTAAGTAACTTTTTACACTAATTCGTTGATTTATATTATGTTATGTTTCCATATAAATAGAAAATAATTTTGTTTTCCATATAAAATAGAAACCATCCATCTATTAACTAGTTCTTTGATACTTTTTTTATTTATATTATTTTGATCTAATGATACTTATCAGTTTGTCAACTTGCTTTCTAGATGATTATTACAAAATTTTAAACATTTTATTACGTATTATCATAAAGTTCTATATTAATTTTTGTTTTCTATTGTATTTTATAAATTGTAATTTTTGACTGATATCCTTATACTTTATTTGTTTTCCATATAAATAGAAACCATCCATCTATTAACTAGTTCTTTGATACTTTTTTATTTATATTATTTGATCTAACGATACTGATCAGTTTGTCAACTCGTTTCTAGATATTATTACAAAATTTTAACATTTTATTACGTATTATCATAAAGTTCTATATTAATTTTTGTTTTCTATTGTATTTTATAAATTGTAATTTTTGACTGATATCCTTATACTTTATTTGTTGAAATTACATATTAAGTTATATTTCGAGAAAAAAAATAATTATTTTATATTAYAAATWACTCACYAAAAATATAAAATTATTTTTAATATTAAAATAACGTGTTTAAATAGCTCACGCAATACATAATGCTATTTACACTAAGCGATGTTGGGATCAAAAAGCAACGCGCTTTGCGTGATACGCGTTTTAAAAAACTGGTTTTTACCTATACTAATATCTATCTTGTTTATCTTTTTAAAAATCTTTACTTATCATTCTTCTCTTCATTCTTAAATGTCCAAGATTTGACATATAAACTTTAGTTTTGATTTCTAATTATAATTCTTAATTCATGATCGATTTGTGTGTATGATTGAACTGGGATGTCAAGTGGAGTTTTATAAGCTATCGAAAATGAGTTGTAATGATTGTTCAACCTTTCGCAGAGGCAAATGGTACTCTTCCTCATTATTTGTATTTATTTTTTAGTCATGAATTATAAATGAAATAAACTTCCGATTCTTTTTTATATAAATTATTCTTTGCATGTGATTTTTTGTTTTGACGAGATTTTCTAAAATTTTGAAAATGCACGATTGTTCAAATAAAATTGATCTTTATTTTTAGAATTCATAATGGTACGTAATTAAATTTTAAAAATTTTCATCCAGCATTTGTCTCCATTATACTTTCCACCAGATTATAATGCTTATTTAAATTCTTATCACATACCGATTTCTTATTTCACAAATTAGCTACATAATTTTGAAGGCGGGGAATATATTATTTGATTTATTAATATTATTTATAAGATGAAAATGCATAATATTTGAGGTTTTTGGGATTATTTCAATGGATCTCAAATTGTATTCTGATATGATATTACGAGATGCTCTATATTTTCAACTTTGTTCTTTTTAACTTATTTCAAATATGTCGAATTTTCTTTATTATTTGCAAAATATGGTTTTATTTTGAGTAAAATTTGATGTATATTTTTTATCAAATCTAACATATTCTCATCCTTATTTTTTATTAATATCTTTCACATATAGTTTTAGAAAAAAGTCTCTATACTTCTCTATTTGTTTTTATTTTTCACAATAAAATATTTGCCCTTTTGAAATATTATTTGGTGTAGTATAAAATTATATTTTATTACATTAACATTATACAAGTACAATAGATAAATACTCAATTCGTCTATATCACCAATTTTTAGAAATTATCAGCCTTATGCTTTAATGTTAAGAGTAAAAGTAGAAAATAATTGAAAATATTTTATTATGACAAAGATGATAGATATGTAAATAGAGTTAATAAGTTCTTTTATAAAAAAGAATTGTGATTGGTAAATTAAATAATATATTCTTATTTATTATTATTTATTCATTCTTAAAATTTATGTATTTTTAATACACTCAATATTGTAATATATGTATATATATACATGTTATATATATACCCGTGTGTTAACACGGGTATTACAATAGTAAAATACTAAAAGAAAAAATGCTTTCCCTTCACCTAAAACATCATGGGTTCAATCCCCCTTGCATCCATTTGGGCGGAATTAAAGGTGTGTTACGGCACCAATAAAAAATAAATATTTCAACTTATTCTTTTACTATTAAATAAAATATTGTCCAGTTATCTGAGGACAAAAACCTGGTTGTTGATGATACCTTATAGGCTTAGATGACCTATCTTATATTTGTTGCTTTCTCATATTTTTACTTTAAATGAGTCAAATGTAACTGTAATTAGTTTTGCATAAATTTAGCTACCTTAATTATAGCCTTAATATATGCCATGTATATCATATATACTCCAGCGTGTAATGAGAATCGCTTGAGGAATTATTTCTATTATGGTATCAGTTTTCTAGGGTTATCTCACGATCCTTCTTTTCTTCCGCAGCGCCCTAGCAGCCATTTTTTTTCTCATCCTTTCTCCCCCCGCCATGTCTGAAAACAAGAGCTCGTTTCATCCGGCTCTCGCGGTGTCTAATATCCGCAATCATATCTCCCTCACCCTGGAGATGGAGAATGTTCAATACTCGACATGGGCGGAGCTTTTCAAAATTACCGCACGTTCTCTCAAGGTCCTTCATCATATCGTTCCTCCTGCCCAGGGCAAAGAGAAGGTCCCATCGACTGAGGATGAAAAGGAATTGTGGTCGAATCTTGATGCTACGGTTCTTTCTTGGATTTATGCAACCATCTCTAACGATCTCTTGCACACAATCATTGAACCCGATGCGACGGCCATGGTTACTTGGAACCGGTTACGTGACATATTCCAGAACAACAAGAATTCCCATGTGGTAACATTGGAGTCCGAATTCTCCAATACTAAAATGGATAATTTTCCGAATGCTTCGGCTTATTGTCAGCGTCTCAAGTCTATTGCTGATCAATTGAAGAATGTCGGAGCGCCGGTATCAGATAGTCGGCTTGTTATTCAATTGGTGTCGGGTCTCACGAGGGCATACCGTGGTGTTGGCACGTTGATCTGACAAAGTGATCCTCGCCCGCCGTTTTATCAGGCCAGGTCCATGTTGACATTGGAGGAGGCTGGCTTGGCGAAGGAGGCTGCCACCGGGTCCGATTCTGCTATGGTGGTTACCTCACAGACGGATTTTGAGGATTCTAGTCCACCTCCCTCAAACCAAGATCATGCACCTCATTGTGGGAAGCAAACTGGACACCGGAAGAACAATAAACGTTCGAGTTTCGGTGGAGGTCGCGGCTCCGGTGGGGGGCGTCACGGTCAGGGCCGTGGCGGCAGTGGCCATGGCGGACAACAACAAAAACAAAGTCAGTTTAATGGGCAGTAGTGGAGTTCGCAACAATGTGCACCGAATTATTTTCCGCCTTGCGGCTGGATGCAAGGTTGGGCCACACCACCTTGCCCATTTCCAACTCAAGGCTGGGCCCAGCAGCGTCCTATGGTCTTTAAGGGGCAGCAGGCTGGGGTTCTTGGGCCTAGACCGCAACAAGCTTTCATAGGTTCAACAGTTGGGCAGTCCGCTTCTTACACTCCGACGGATATCGAGTCTGCGATGCATACAATGACTCTCAATCAACCCGATCCGTCGTGGTACATGGACACCGGAGCCACTTCTCATATGACATCCTCAAATGGTAATTTCTCGTCTTATTTTGATTTGAGCGATCATCATAATGGTATTGTTGTTGGTAATGGTCAAACTATTCCAATTCATGGTTGTGGTCACACTTCATTACCCTCTCCTAACCCTCCTTTGTCTCTTAAAAATGTCCTTTATGCTCCCAAAATTGTTAAAAATCTTATTTCTGTTCGCAAATTTACTACTGATAATTTTGTGACGGTAGAATTTGATCCTTTTGGGTTATCTGTGAAGGATTTTTGAACGGGGGTGACAATAATGAGATGTGAAAGTCGGGGCGACCTTTATCCTCTTACCAATTCTATCAACAATCAAGCTCTTCATTCTACCTTTGCAGCCATATCTTCATCACTTTGGCATGACCGTTTAGGCCATCCCGGTGCTCCAGTTTTGGATGCTCTTACAATTAATAAAAGCATTGATTATAATCAAATTTCTAGTTCTAGCATTTGTCGGTCTTGTGTTTTTGGGAAATATATTAAGTTGCCATTTGTTCCTTCTAGTTCCAGTTCTTTAATGCCGTTTGATATTATTCATAGTGATCTTTGGACGTCTCCTATTTTGAGTACTATGGGACATAATTATTATATTGTGTTATTGGATGATTTTTCTAATTTGCTATGGACTTTTCCAATAGCCCAGAAATCGGATGTGTTTGATAAATTATTGGTCTTTAAAGCTCATATTCTCACCCAATTCGAACGTAACATTAAAAATGTGCAATGCGATAATGGGAGGGAATTTGATAATGGTCTTTTTTGTGATTTTTGTAAGACTACTGGCATGTCTTTTCGTTTGTCGTGTCCTTGTACTTCTCCTCAAAATGGGAAAGCCAAGAGAAAAATCCGAACTATAAATAATGTCACTAGAACTCTCTTAGCACATGCCTCTCTCCCTCCGTCTTTTTGGCATCATGCATTACAAATGGCTACCTATCTTCTAAATGTGCTTCCAAGCAAGATCTTAGGCAAGCAATCTCCTCTTGAAATTCTTTATCAACGGGTTCCCTCATATTCTCACATACGGGTATTTGGTTGCTTGTGTTATCATCTCATTCCCTCTATCATAATTCATAAATTGCAACCTCGTTCAACACCTTGTGTATTTTTGGGATATCCCCCGAATCATCGTGGTTACAAATGTTATGATTTATCGTTGAATAAAATTATAATTTGTCGCCATGTGTTATTTGACGAGCATGTGTTCCCTTTTGCTAGGTTACATACCCCATCCCCATCTACTTATGATTTTTTATGTGATGGTCTGTCACCCTATACAATGTATCATTTACAAAATCAAAGTGCCCCTGTGTATGCTTAGCCGCAAAATCATCAAACACAAAATCCATCTTCACACTCTGCTCTGAATCCCACGGCCCAGAACCTGGCAACCCACACCGCTCCTCTCTAGCAAGCCCACATGGCACAGAAACTAACGACTTGCACCAATCTCCGGCAGCGAGCCCGTTACCCTCAGGCCCAGCAAGCTGTCCTCTCCAAGTTGCGGACCAATCCTCTCCTAATGGACTTCCGCCTTCTCCTAGCCCAACTCCTCCCTCAAGCCTAACACCTATAGTTCAAATATCAACATCCGCTCTTTTCCTCGTCGCACAGCCCACCATGGTCACAAGGAGCAAAATGGGCATTTTCAAACTGAATAAAAAATATTCTGACCATGCCTATACTACTACGGTTCCTCGGTCACCCTTACCTCGTAACCCAGTTGACGCTCTTCATGACCCAAATTGGAAAATGACCATGGATGATGAATATAATGCTCTTATTAAAAATAAGACGTGGTAGTTGGTGCCCCGTCCACCTGATGTTAATGTTATTCGATCTATGTGGATTTTTGCTCATAAAGAAAAATCTAATGGTGTGTTTGAGAGGCATAAAGCCCGTCTTGTAGGAGATGGGAAAACTCAGCAGGTGGGCATTGATTGTGGCGAAACTTTTAGTCCGGTAGTGAAACCGGATACTATTCGCACAATACTTTCGCTTTCTCTTTCGAAGGCATGGCCTATTCATCAGTTGGACGTGAAAAATGCCTTTCTTCACGATGAGCTACAAGAAACAGTTTATATGCATCAACCTTTGGGGTATCGTGATCGTACTCATCCAGATTATGTATGTTTGTTGCGTAAGTCACTATATGGGCTTAAACAGGCACCCGAGCTTGGTATAAGCGGTTTACTGATTATGTCATTTCTCTTGGTTTCTCTAATAGCAAATGTGACAATTCGTTGTTCATTTATCACAAGGGCTCTGACATGGCTTATATTTTGCTATATGTTGATGATATAATTCTCACTGCCTCCTCTAATGCTCTCCGTATATCTATTATGAACCTTCTTAGATCAGAGTTCGCTATGAAGGATCTTGGTTCCTTGAATTATTTTCTTGGCATTGCAGTGACCCGACATACGGGTGGTTTTTTTTTCACAGCGGAAATATGCTCAACAAATAATTGAGAGGGCTGGAATGTCCTCGTGTAAGTCCTCTCCTACTCCAGTTGATACAAAGGCCAAGGTTAGTGCTTCTACTAGCGCTACTCTTGAGGATCCTTCTTTATATAGGAGTCTTGCTGGGGCACTCCAATATCTTACTTTCACTCGACCGGATATTTCTTATGCTGTTCAACAAGTGTGCTTACATATGCATGATCCACGGGTTGACCATATGTAAGCTCTTAAACACATAATCCGGTACATTCAAGGTACGCTTAATCATGGTTTACATCTCTATTCATCTTCGATATCCTCGCTTGTCTCCTACACTGATGCTGATTGGGGTGGGTGCCCTGATACGAGATGTTCTACATCTGGATATTGTGTATTTTTGGGTGATAACTTGATCTCTTGGTCTTCCAAGAGGCAACCGACTCTCTCCAAATCTAGTGCGGAGGCCGAATATAGGGGTGTTGCTAATGTTGTATCTGAATCGTGTTGGATCCGAAACTTATTATTGGAATTGCATTGTCCGGTTAACAAGGCTACTATTGTATATTGTGACAATGTTAGTGCGATCTATTTGTCGGGTAATCCAGTGCAACATCAACGTACCAAACATATTGATATGGATATTCACTTTGTACGGGAAAAATTTGCACGTGGTCAGGTTCGGGTTCTTCATGTAACATCACGATATCAAGTCGCGGATATTTTTACAAAGGGTCTTCCGCATTTTCTTTTTGAAGACTTCAGGGACAGTCTTAGTGTCCGTCAACCTCCAGCTTCGACTGCGGGGGTGTGTTAAAGATATATGTGAATATCTTTTCTAACTGTAATTAGTTTTGCATATATTTATCTTCCTTAATTATAGCCTTAATGTATGTCATGTATATATACTCCAGCGTGTTAATGAGAATCGCTTGAGGAATTCTTTCTATTAAAGATAGTGAAAAGTAAAACCTAACTTTCCGCATGATTGCAAATAAAAGACGGCCAATTGACTTGGCCATCTTTTCCAGTACATGTGAAATGAACTTCTTGTTTTAGTCAACCAAGCTGTGATAATCTGTTACATGGTTTATTGGAAAAATATTTGTGTTTTCATACTATTGGGCAAGTTACCATTCCCATTATGATATAGGCAATGATCAAGAAGTCTGAATAAACATATACACATCATAAAAGAGACTGTTCAAAGAGAGTTAGATAAATTAAAAGTGATAAAAGGAATGGAGCTCCACGTGTCGAGCTTCTTGCATCCACTGTCACTCTAGCCGAAGTGACTATGCATGAGATGGAAAAGGACACTCATTCCCATGTGGCACAATTGAAAAAAAAAACTAGATGTTGTCAAGGCATGGCTGGACAAGAAAAGTGCCACAATCTCCCGAGGTAATGAGGTCCTTGGGAAAGCAAAGAGGTCACCAAGGCGAAGGCAATGTCAGCTAATACATTGATACAGAAGCTCCAAGATGATCTGAAATACTCTTAAGACTAGTATGTCAAACTGGTATCCTGATCAATGGCCAACAAGGACGTTATGAAAAAATGGGCATCCTGGAAGGGCAAATGACTTTCATTCTGACCGAGGTGGGCAAGGATTTCTTAGAGTTATATTGGGAGCAACTCTTCAATAGATATAAAAATTCAATGGGTTTCCTTCCGTGTTTATCTTGTTGACATCTCAATTTATTTTGCTGAGCCCATTACCAAGTCCCCACTCAAATAACTCAACTCGACCCGCTACCGGTGAGTTGATCTCCTGAACACCACTCGTTTTCCCTTCATCCATCCAGTCCACAACAATTTTATGAGTGTTAATGATCATCTGAACAATCATACACACACACACACACATATATATATATATATATATATATATATATATATTTATTTATATATATAATCAATTAATTAATTTTATTTATTAATAAAACTGTGTTGTATGTTAGATGCCTTGTAGGGGTACTCATAATCGTTGAATTTCTCTCGGCTCATCGTCCTCGGGACCCCATGAGGATGATACCACCGACTTAGACTTCGATGATACTGCTTCACCTATCCCGTCTGATGAGGCGGGATGAACGCCCGGTACAGAGGTCAGGACTACCGGGATTGAGGTATTCGTGCTCGAAAATAGGTAAGTAACATTTTAATCAATTTTTTTATGTGTTCAATATATAATTTAATTATTTGACATAAATTGAAATAAATTTATTAATTTTTAGGTTACGAAGTCCGTTGAAGGACTCGCCGACCAATTGGAGGACTATACACGAGTCTCGTATCAACCCAACGGGGTGGAAATTCGAGCACATCCCGGACAGCCATCGTCAAACGTGGTGGCCTCGTTTTAGGGTAATTTTATTTATTTATTTATTTTGTATTAAGTAAATTGATTAATTATTTTGTCTAATTGTATTTCTTTTGTAGGGATTGGTGTGGTAGGAAAGAGGTATATACGATGAGAATGCCATCAAGACGGCAATCTATATAGCGATGCAGGATTTTTATAACAGTCGTATATATGAGTGGAAGAAGGCATATCGACTGGCTGGAACGATACCTTCCTACGTAGGGGAGACGACCTGAAATAGATGGCTGATGGAGTTTCAGAGATCTGAGGAGGTAGAGAAGTCTAAGAAGGCCAGGCGCAACAGATTGAGCGAGCCCGGAGGCTCTTCGACTTGTATAGCGAAGCACCGAGGCGGGTCTAAGCTGGCAAATTGACAAGCCGTCGAAATTGTAAGTCGATAATAATTTTATATTTTAAGTAATTAATTATATTATTGAACATGTATAATTTTATATTTTAATTAATTCATTATATTAAATATTGTAGATGTATCTTTATATACAGGCTGCTCAGACGGGTACGCAGCCCAGTAACTACGACCTTCTTCTGAAGTATCATCGAAACCCCGACGGCACATTTACGGATCCCAAAGCCCAGAGGATAGCTGTAAGTTTATATATTATATATATCTGAGTTATTTAGTATAAAATCTGTTAAAAGTTGTTTAGTAATAATAGTTGAAAATTCTTATATCAGGAGGACTATGAGAGGGCTTTGGAGTAGAGGTGTGCTGCATCGTCTGATGATAGCATCACGTAGGTAGACCCGAACGAGATCTATCTACAGGTTTTCGGGAATAAGAAGGGTCGACGCTATGGTCTTGGATGCTTCAGGAAGGCTCAGAAGGGCAGTACTTCTTCCACCTCCACCGCCGATGTTCGCTAGCTTCAGACGCAGCTCCAGTCCCAGCAGATGCAGCTTGAGCTAACCAACCAGGAGATTCAGCGGATCTGCGAGGAGTAGGAGCGTTCCCAGTTGGCACTCCGTCGGCAGATTGAAGCCATTGTTGCCCTGACCATGTCTCGTCAGCCTCCCCTGATCCGACATTCAATGGTGGTGATAATTAGATGGATGGATGATTCAGATTTTTTTTTATACTTTTATACTTTGAAATACTTGGATAATTTATTTTGATTTTGGAATATTGGATAATTTGTTTTGATTTTTAATTATTGGATAATTTGTTTTGAATTATCTAAAACTTTATTTGTTTATTATTATTTTTAATTTAATTATTAATTAATATATCAGAAAATCTTATAATATTTTTATTTCCTTACTAACGGCCTACTGACGGGTAAGCCGTTAGTATATTTCAGAGCTTTCTGACGGCCAATACCCGCAAGAAATACTGACGGACACATACCTGCTAGGACTACAGACGGTCAAACCCGTCAGGATGACCTGACTGTCAAACCCGCCAGGAGTACTGACGGCCATTTCCTAACGACTTGGGCCGTCGCGAATACTGACGGGAATATTTTCCCGTCAGGATACTATAATCCTGACCACGAGAATGCTGACGGCCAATACCCATCAAGAGGCCGTCAGTATTCCATATAATGTTACAATACTAAACAATACCAAACAATTGATATTAGCATAGTTGGGATTTCTTGTAGTTTATGGTGTTATAATTTATTAATATTATTGAATGTATTTAATAATATAAATGTTACAGTACTAAACAATTGATGTTATAACATCTAACACATAGCGCCATGTTCTTTATTAAGAAATCGTATTGTCGGAGCTAGATAAAGAGACTCCTCCATATTAGTATATGAGAATATGATATCAAGCCTCGGGACAAAATATGGCATTGATATGTGGATGTCCCATTCCTACATCTAAAGATAAGTGATTCTGGCAAATCTTGACACCCTAAGTGTCCACAAGACATTTCAAGAGTCAAAGACCCAATTTTTGAGATCCATTTATTTTTCCCCCTCTTTTTAATTGAATTCCATGCTAATTTCTTATCCTATTGTCTGATCATCTCCCACTATCTTTGCCTCCAAATGGATAAACTCTGACAGTCATCAAAACTCTGCTGTGATCAGACGGCCTTTTGGGGTGTGGGTGTGGTGGCCGCCTGCTGCCTTTGATGTTCTGCCACAACCTAATAATGGTAAAAAAAAATAAATAAATAAAAAAAAATACACCTCATATGATTAGGCAGCATATTCGTTTGGCAAGTTTGGGAATCCATTTTAGTTATCAAATCCCATTTTTGAAAAAAGTTTGGTGGTTGGCAGTTATTTCTGGATAGACTTTTAAGCTAAAAGATTGGAAAAGTGCATCGTATTTAGGATTTTTGAATTTCTTTTAATGCACTTTTACTAGAGAGCATTAAATTGCATTTTCATCAAACATTTATCAATACTCATAAGCATCTTTCTAAAAAAATCTTCACGGTGGAAAATTCATGTTATAGATGAAGTTTTATTGTAAATGTACCCTAAACATGATCTTTTAATAGAGGGAAACTTGATTAAGGCTTTATAACCTCGTAAGAGCATTTCCGATGGATGGAATGGAAATAAAGTAAAGTATTTACCATAAAAATTAAAAAATAATCTTATGGGGCAACAAGAAATGTAAAAAATATCTAGTTATATCTATCATTTTAAGTTAATTAATTATTTTTCTCTCTTTTTAACCAATTAATAATTAGCCTATATTTACCATTGAAAGAGTTTTTATTTTAAATTATTTTTTGACAAACCATGGTAGAGTAACCCAATAAAATCTTGATACCTCATGATTAAGGCTTTTAACTTTGGGCAGCACCCTTGTCAGACCGAACTAAAGGACCATCCGTTAAAAATCAATACATCAAATATCACGGGTCAGAAGTTTATGAAAAATCAATACTTTCAAATAAAAAATCAATATATCATAATACAAAACAGTACATTACAATATCGGGTTAGATAGTCTAACGAGAGTCATGACCCGTCAATCTGACTTAACACAAGTATTTGCTTTTAATTTTTTTTTGTGTGTGTGTTAATGAGCTCATAATTAGAATTTAACGTTACATTTTATATTAGTTTCTAAAATTCTTTTGGCTAATTCATACTAGGCCATTTGATTTTCTCCTCCTATTTATTATAAGTGATACCTAATTGAACTTATTTGCCCATATTAATGAACTCCCCTCTTGCGAACTTATATTAATTTATTCTTTAATTTTATACTCATCAGCGGGATTTCATACTATATACAACCAAATTATTTTTTAAACAAAATTCGTATTTTACATTCATTTTTTAAATGAATTTGTCATATATTTCAGGATGATCTTTGATAAAAACTCAAACTAGACATTAATTTTTAGTATTAGATGTCATACTTAGCGTTGCATGCTAACAATATCCATTACATACTAAATTGAACGAAAATATAAACTTAAATTAGGGGAATGATAGAAAAAATAATTGAAAACTAATGGGGGGAAAGAAATGATTAAGGTACATTGATTATAGTCATATTTTGCATTAACCAATTTCATTCTACCAAAATTAATGGCTAAACTTTATTATGATTGCAGTACAATCAATTCCCTTTATAGTCTATTAAGTATAATTGTGAACAATAATTTCAATTTGGTAATAAATGAGAATTTTCTTTTAATTATAATATTAAGATTTTTTTTTTCTGTTTAGTATTTAGGTATTAGTTTTTTAGGTCAGGACCAAAAGTAGGTGGTCCAGGTCAATGTTTTAAAAATCGGACCGGTGAACGAATCAGTATTCTCACCGGTTCACGATTCAACCGGTCGGACCGGTTCAACCTCCGGTCCAACCGTATTAATAAAAACATAATATTCTTAATTATATAGTATGAAATATTAATGTATTAATATAAATATTAATTTGATTCGTATTTAGAAAAAGTAATTAATTTATTATATAAATATGCTTAATTTATTTACTCAATTAAACATATTAATGTAATTCTTTGTTATGTGATATATTAGTCATATATCACTATCTTAATTATTTGTCTAGATTATTAAGAGAGATAAAAAAAAATAAAAAATTGACCGAACATAATTTATTTATTTTCATATCGCTTGATTAGGTTCCATAATCATTAATATAATTATGCCAATTTAGTTGAATCATGCACATTATTTTGCACATAAAAAATGGTTTGACCGGTTCAACCGTTTTTTTTTCCAATTTTGACCGGTTTAACCGCTAAAATGATTTTATAGGTGTGATCGGAGCGGGTCAATGGCCGATTCCCGAATTAATTGGTTGAATCGTCCGGTCTGATTTTTAAATCATTGGTCCAGATCTTGGATTGAATCGAGATTTGGCACACGAGTGCTCATGAATCTTCTGGGTTAGATTCATAATCGGATTTTTTTTTGGTTAGTTTATATATTGTAGTTAGTTAACATTGTAGTTATTATAATTAAATAAACTTCATGTTTAGTTTTTAAAATTTTAAGGGTCATTGGGCGAAGCTAGGTAGGGCTATATGGCAGCGATGGCCCAGGTTGATTATTTACTTATTTATTACAAAGCATAGTAGACGTGTTAATACGGTTACGGTTAACTGTTGACCGGCAGTCACGATTAAAACCGTAACCGTCAACCGGTCGCCGACGGTTAGGTTACGGATAACCTTAATCGTCGTTTATCCGGTTTTGAAAAAAAAAATTTCGCCGGCGGTTTAACCGGCGCGGTTGGTAGCCGTTGATAATCAACGACTGCGATCAACTAGCCGTTTAGATCAACGGCTCCAATTCAAACTAAAAGTAGTCGTTGGCGGTTTAACCGTGCTTAACTGGTTTAACCACCGGTTATAATGGCTACTTTTTCAATTTTATTTTTTTAGATCTTGACACCTATAAATACCCCACTCTCCAACACCAATCTCACACCAATTCATCTCTACTATTCTTCTTCTTCTCTTATATTTTCAAGCTTAAAGTCAAGTTTCTGATTTGTGCAAGAAATAATATCAATAATATTCTTATTCTCCCTAATCTCGTTTTACTTAATCCTAATTTATAATATCACTATGGCAAGCTCTTCTCGTAATGTCAACACTCCAACCTCTTCTCGTCGAGGTCGAGGATCTCGATAAGAATCTTCAGCCGTTGCCGGAGATTATGTTTCCGATGAGATGACGGCGGAAGAGGTTGAGAACCTATATAATCAAATCAACTTCGACTCACAAAATCAAACCAATTTTGAAGAGAATTAACCTAGCTTCGATGAATCCGAACCGCTGACCGCCGGCAATTTGGATGAAGATGAGGAGGGAGCAGATGATATGCCACCGCCTCAATCGAAACCGAGGGAATTTATTTCTCCCATCTTCCGATTGTATTTCACAAGAAAGACAATCAACGGCGAATCTCGAGCGCAATGCAATTATTGCTCGACTCATCACGCCTTCGATTCTAAAAATAATAGAGGCTATGGGTCGCTCAAATACCACATGGAGAAGAAGCATCCCGGCAAGTATGGCATGAAAAGCTCTCAAACACAACTAAACTTCTCATCTTCATCTACCGCCGGCGTCGGGACCGGCGGCCAAGGTACGAGTTCTTCTAGTTTATTTCAATATACTGAAAGTGGTCACAGAAAGTTTTTTGCAAAATTTGTATCCGTTATGAGTCTTCCTTTTAATCATGCGCATAGTAATCATTATGAAAATTATACTAGGGGTGAATTTAATCTATCTAGCACTAGGATTTCACGAAATAAATTGACTTGCGATATAGAAAAAATAGCCGGTGAGTATAAATTGAATTTGATTTCAATATTTTGATAGTTTGCCTCATAGTGTCTCTATATGTTTGGATATTCATAATCATAATTATATGAGGATTACTTGCCATTGGATTGATAATTCTTGGACTTTGCAAAAATATTTAATTGCATATAGAAAGTTTGATTGTCAGCATACGACGGTGAATATTTCGCGCAAAATAGTCACTGTTTTGTCCTAGTATCATTTAGGTAACAAAATTCTTTCAATTTCATTTGATAATGCCGCCGCTAATACGACTAGTTTAGATATGTTAAAAGCTTTTTGTCAACCCACTATTGGCGGTGATTCGAGCTTTTGCGTGTGCCTACTTTATAAATAATTGTCAGAAATTTAATAGCTCGCCCGCAAAATAACGGGATCGCGTGTAGGTTTGGCAAGCTTAACTCGAGTCGTCTCTCAAGGACTGACGTTCGGGATTTTTAATGTTTATTTAATCACAATGTTTAACACGAGAACTTGTATAAATTTGGGTTTTGAAATTATTAACTATGAATCGAAAAGCAATATTAATTAACCTTAACTAATTATCTAAATTAATTAAACTAAACAACTAGCATGAATTGAACTATTACTACGAATATCAAGCATATGAAGTCTCAAGAACGAAATTAATTCTAAAATTCCCAAGCAATTGCATAGCATGAATTAATTATCAACTAATTATCAAACTAAAGCTATAATTAAACTAAGCATAAATAATCTCATCACCAAGCATGAACAAAAATAAAACGCAGCAACTAATTAATATTAAAAACGAAATTCTAAAGTTCAAAGTTTCAGCGATTCAAAGGTTTAAACAAATCTAATTATCAAACGGAAAGCAATAAATACTTAAAAACATAAATTAACTAAGAATTAATCTAAAAGAAATAACTAAAGTTTAGAGAACTTATTAATGTCTAAAAAGTGCTGAAGGATTGCTGTAGATACGGACTACGAACGGTTGATCTTGGTCGAGAATTTCAGAGCTTGAATGAACGTCTTCGTTTCGGTGCTTTGGATCTTGAATCTTCGACGTAGATTTTGAAAATAAATTGGAGGGTGTTGGAAATAGGTGTCTTAACCCTAGATAGGTGTTTTGGGTCGTGGATGTCTGTTTAAACCAAAGTATGAAGGGTTTATATAGTTATTTCATGACTTGGCGCACAAAAAACCCTAAAATCCGAATTCTGGGCCGTCGCGTCGACGGTGCGTCGACTGATGCGTGCCAGTGCTCGGCGTCGGTGCTGCCTGGGCCTGCGCGTCGACTAGGCAGGTGCGTCGATTGGGTGCGTCGACATCGACGCTTCAGCAAGATGCGTCGACATCGACATCGGTGCGTCGACATCGACGCTTCAGCAAGTTGCATCGACGTTGCGTCAACGATGCGTCGACTGACGCGATTCATGGCTCGGCGTCGACTCGCGCAGCTCGGCCGGCGCGCGCAGCGCTCGACAGGCTCAGCTGACAGTGCTCGGCAGCTGTCGGCAGCTCTCGGCAGGTCTCAGCGAGCTCGGCAGGTCTTTCTAGAACGGTTACAGGTAAAATCCGTTATAGAAAGTCTGACAGTTCTAAATTCTTCAAATCGTGTCCCGTTTTCGCCGAAACTCCAATCGTTGGTCCAACCTTGACTACGTCCAAACCTAAATACCTCAAAACACTTAAAATAAACATAAAATTAAATAAATATAACAAAATAAGTTGAAGATAAGAAAATACGAAAATAAGCTCATTTTATCCAACTTATACCTAAAACAATAATAAAAACTAAATAGAATACTAACTTAAATCAAGACAAATACACGTTAATCAGGCGGCAAATTTCTTCATGTTAGATGCATTTGTCATGTTTTGAATTTATGTGTTCAAGATGGTTTAACTCTTTTTAAATCTAAAATCCAACCGATTAGGAATGCTATATATTGTCTACGTTCCCACAATTCGCTTCAAAAAAAAATGGCGAAAATTTTGCCGAACCAATGATATGCATCTAAAACAATTTTCAAACGATGTGCCAAATCGTTGGAACTCTACTTATAAATTGCTTAATGATTCTTATCAAGATAGAGATGAATTGTGTGAATTTTTTAATAATCAAGAGGTCGATTTCGTTTTGTTTTTGAATATGTGGGATGATTGTTATTGTATGATGTCCCTTTTAAAAACTTTTAACGATGCCACCGTGACTTTATCCGTTATTTATTATCCTACCTCTTTACTACTTGTTGATCAATGTATCCAAATTGTACTTGTTAGTACTACATTACTCAATAACTCTGAATTAGGTGAATGTATTGCTAGTATGTTGAGTAAATGGGTCAAACTTTCTGTACATTCCCGACGTTTTTTTGATTGCAAAAATTTTATACTCAGATTAACGGGTAGAGGGTTTACAAAATTTACATAAAGTTTATTACGATGCATTAGTACCTTTTTTAGAAGTTTCAAATATTAAAATTCCTAGCCCTCTTAGTGTTGCTCACCAAGCAAGCCAATCTTTAACAGAAATTTTTAATGATTACAATCAATCTTCATTTTCTAGTGATGTTAACGTGTCCCCTTCCCCTTCCCACACCACTCATAATTCAAGACCCAACGATCCTCGACAAGCTGTAGCCCCATATATGAGGATAATTGAGGATACTAAGCGAATACGGCAAAGGGCTAGTGCTAGTGCTAGCCGATCAATGGAATTAGACAGTTATTTAGGGGCTTTTGAACCGACTTCGGTTCCAAAAAAGACCGATGGTATTACTAACGATCTTGTGCAGTTTTGGTCAAAAGTGGCCAGTATTTCTCCTAGACTCTCTAGGATTGCCAATGAGGTTCTTGTCGTTCCTGTTTCAACAATTTCTGTTGAACAGGCCTTCAGCACGAGAGGCTATATATTAGATGAGCATTGGTTTACCCTAACACCCAAAAATCTTGAAAATCAAATGTTGATGAATGATTGGGTGAAAGACGAATCGCGAGAACAAGAAATGCAATTGGATGAAGATGAAGAGAGCGACTACTACGATACCACTTCGGGAAGCAACGACAACGACGAATAGGTAAGTAGGTAAGTGAGGTAAGTATAAGAACTACGTGGACTTTGATTCCTTTTCGAGGATACGTAGGCAATTTAATTCTAATATTAAAAGTTAAAATTTAATTTTAATTTCTAATATTAGAATTAAAATCAAGTCCTTTTTTTAAACTTATTTTTCCCAAAAAAAAAAAATCGGAACTACGTAGACTTTGATTCCTTTACGAGGATACGTAGGCAAGTTAATTCTAATATTAAAAGTTAAAATTTTAATTTTTAATATTAGAATTAAAATCAAGTCCTTTTTAAAAAAAAAATATTTTTTTAAAACTTTTTACTTCATTAAAATCTAATAATTAAATTTGTAATATGAATTTGTTGTGTTATTTTGAAATAAATGCCAAACATCTTGTTAATTTGGTTGTTTGTAAATATTAGCATTAAAATCAAGTCCTTTTTAATTTATTTTTTTCAAAATAAATAAAAATTTCTTCAAAAATTTAATTATTCAATTTTACTTATCTCATTCTAATTCCATTTAAGTTTCAATTATTAAATTTTTATTTAAGTTTTTAAATTTAATTTTAAAAAAATTAAAAAAAATTAAAAATAAAAATAAAAATCGGCGATTAACCCACGATTTTCAGGTTAACCGCCCGATTTGGTTAACCGATTTAACCGCATCTTAACGCTTCTCAGCTGGTTAGGTTACGATTAGGGTTGAACCGATTAATTTAACCACCGGTTATTAACCGGTTCAACCCGTCTAATGCATAGGGTATATTTATTTTATATTGTATAGAACACAAATAAGGACTTTAATAAGAAATCATAAATATAAAGTATTCTAAAGACTCATTAATCGTACAATTACTTTAAGCAAAGACAACAAATTCTCCACCTTTTCTGGATCTTTCGTAACAAACCCTCATCATCTACATCCAAATTTCCATCCAAAGCAACAGAACCATCAAAATCGCGTACAACATCATCGGAAATCATAGTGTTGTCCGTCAGTAGAGCAAAGCTCGTCTTGCTAATGGTCTGCAATATCACGACTTCTTTATCCGGGCGCAAGAACCTCCAGTCACTCGATCTTTCATACAACGGGCTTTTTGGGCCCATGCGTAATCAATATTTTGCTTTGAGAAATCTACCACAATTGATTTTGATTTTCAACTAATCAAAATTTGTACATGTTCGGTATTGGTGATAACATGCTTGGTGGTATTGTTCACTGGTTGAGGAGAAAATGATGTAAACTGAATCAGGATGGCGTGTGATGTTGATGTGTTCGTTTGGGGGCAAACAGTTGTATCGGTGGTTGGAGACTTGGAGTTGAATTTTGCGGGCCGAGTGGGTTTTGGGGTAGATGTTCTGACAACGTGGGTTTTACTTCCGAGCTGAGGCTGGTGGAAGCTTGTGATGGCGCATGGGAGCTCTCGCGTCGATGTTGTCTCCATATTCTTCCTAATTTTCTCTCTTGATTGGGTTCTAGTTTGGCTAGAATGATAATGTTTACATAGAATTTTTAATGGTTTTGGTTGGATCTTTTTAACATAACTTTGAAGGAGATTAGAGCACCAATTGCATGGAAATTTTAAAATGAATAATGGTATTATAGATTTAGTTAAAAGTTTCGAAAAATTTATATGGTATTTTCATATAGATATATTACTAATTAATGTAAAAGTATCACAAATTTAGTTAAAAGTATCATAATTTGAATTAAAAGTATTAGAACATTATGTATAAATATTGTATATTATACTTCTATATAGAGTATCACAAATTACAGAAAAGTATCACAAATTTATTTAAAAGTATCACAATTTTATTTAATGGTATTACATATTATAATTTATATAAATTATCACAAAGTGCAGTAAAAAGAATTAGAACTTGAGTTAAAAGTATCACAACTTTTATGTACAAAACAATGTACATAAAATGCAGTAAATGTATTCCAAGAATATGTGCTACTTTAATAATATTTTGTCATTGTTTAACTATATTTTGTATTCTTATAACAATATTTTTATGATACTTAATTTCTTGTATGAAAGAAAGATGTAAATTTAGGAATATAATATGTTTGAATTTGTGATACTCTTACATAAATTTGTGCTTTAAACTTATATTTCGACATGACTTTTCTTACTTATAACTGTATTTGCAATACATTATTATTGGAAAATAATGAAGAAAATTATTGTTTTTCTTAGACCTTTTATCCACATGGTATTTGGATAATCAAGACTTGTAACTTCTAGTCTAATAGAGGTGGTGGTGGAGTGTAACACTCAAATTCAATATGTATTGAACTATGTAACTCCCCCATCATGGATCATAATGTGCAAGTTTTAAAGGTCATATACTCTGCTATATAAGGAGCCAAAAGCAACAATCACATAACATAAGAAAAACCCACAATTCCACATATTTGCATAAGTAAAAACCATTGCATATTGATAGAAAAAGTTCCTTGGCCTCTTTCATTTTTTGTGATAAAATTCAGGCATGATTATCAGTTTGCCGGAGACGAAAGGTAATCCAATTTACCTGTCTTATCCTGAAAAACAGACGTCCGGAATATGAGAGAAATCTATTTTAAGGAAAATATGTTGAACACGTGATTTGGGTTTCATATATATGCATTTCGATTTCAAATTTTTACTAAAAAGGATCGACGAATTTGTATTAGAAGATATCCCTATTCGATTATTATTACTATTATTATTTTGTGAATTTCTTTCCTACAAACTTAAAATAGATTCTGTTATCTTCTAATCTTCAGCTTGTGTCCAGGTTCATTTCCACAAGTTCAAAACACCAAAAAACGAGAAAACTCATTCTTTCCAGCTGCAGTTTTTATTCTTCATTTCCAGGCTTTTGTTTTCAGTTCGCTGGAATTAAATCTGGTTACCTCCGTTATATCCTGGGAAATAAATGCTCGATACTGAGCAACTTTATTTTAAGGAAATTGTGAACTTCACAAGCCTCGACTTCTTTATTTTGCTTACAAGTTTCTGTTTTCCAAAAAATATGTTCAGTAACAATCATAAAACAAATTCATATCCTAATGGATGTGGTGGTGGAGTGTAACACTCAAATTTAATGTGTATTGAATTGTGTAACTCCCCCATCATGGGTCATACTGTGCAAGCTTGAAAGGTTATGTACTTGGATATATAAGGAGACAAAAGCAACAATCACAGAATATAAGAAAAGTCCACAATTCCACATACTTGCATAAGTATAAACCATTGCATGTTGATAGAAAAAGTTTATTGGCCTCTTGCATCTTTGGTGATAAAATTCAGGCATGATAATTAGTTCGCCAGACACGAAAGGTAATCCGATTTACCTGTTTTATCCTGGAAATAGACGTCCGGAATAGAGGACGAATCTATTTTAAGAAAAACATGATATGGGTTTTATATATACGCGTTTCGATTTTGAATCTTTACTTTGTAAAAAGGATCGCCGAACTTGTATTAGAAGATATCCCTATTCGATTATTATTACTATTATTATTTTGTAAGGAAAATATTCCCAAAATAATATAGTAATAATAATCGAATAGGGATATCTTCTAATACAAATTCGTCAATCCTTTTTAAAAATTAAGAATTCGAAATGCGTATATATAAAACCTGAATGACGTGTTCAACACATTTTTATTAAAACAGATTCGTCCCCTATTTCGGATGTCAATTTTTCAGTATAAGACGGGTAAACCAGATTACGTTTTGTCTCCGGTGAACTGATAATCATACCTGAATTTTATCACCAAAAATGCAAGAGGCCAAGGAACTTTTTTATCAATATGAAATGGTTTATACTTATGCAAATATGTGGAATTGTGGCACTCCAAAAAAAAAAAAAAAACGGAATTGCTGACGGCCATATCCCTTGGCAAGCCATTGGTAAATCACTTACGGACAGCTTACCGATGGAACAAGGCCGTCAGCGAATCCTTTATTGGTAATTTCAATTGCCGATGGGTTTCTCAGCTCATCGGCAAATGCCGACGAATTTTTCTACGGACATCGTTATCGTTAATCTGCCGTCGGGATTCTTAATTTTTTTTTTGGATTTATTGATGGATTTTACGCCCGTTGGTAATTAATTAAATAAATGAAAAAAGATATAATGTCGACGGCCTCCACACCCATCGGTACCAACGGCTTCCATGTCCGTCGGTAAATAAAAAATATATAAAAAAATTATATATTGTACATGCATGGGAAGGCCGATGGGCTATTTGCGTTTGGTGGCTACTTGCGCACGTCGTTTACTAAATTCTCAAGCCCGGCTTTGTACACTTCAGCTAACTTATCGGACTCTAATTTCTTCAGCCTCAACCCATCGATAATTTTATTGGCCTCAGTCAATTCTTCGATCGTCTTAATAATATCCAATTTCTTGTGATTCAAATCCTCGATCTCTAAGCTCATTATTACAATCATCGTGCCCTATTTTTAACGCTTGATCAGTTAGCTGAAAAGATTTGAAAATCAGAATTTAATGTTGTCATTTTTGATAAGTCTGTTGTAGAGATTAACTATCCGTTCCATGCTCGGGTAACTGATCAAGCGCCAAAAACAGGGCACGATGATTGTAACAACGATTTTAGAGATCGAGGATTTGAATAACGAGGAATCGGATACTGTTAAGACGATTGAGGAATTGACTAGGACTAGTGAAATTATCGATGAGTTGAGGCTGAAGAAATTAGAGTCTGATAAGTTAGCTGAAGTATACAAAGTCGGGCTTGAGAACTTAGTGAACGACATGTGCAAGCGCACTACCCACAACAATATCCACCAAACGCAAATAGTCCGTCGGCCTTCTCATGCATGTACAATATACACTTTTCTTTTTATATAAATTCGATAATGTAACATGATAACCTAAACTATACCTAAATTTAATAAAATCAAAACCTACATTTCTAATTAAATACGATTGTGCATTTTTTCAACAAATTAACTTATTATCCTCTTTCGCTTTTTAATCTCTATTTAATTATTAATGCAAAATATGTTTTTTCGAGACTTTTCTAAAAATGAGCACAAATCTTCAAAAGTATATTGAAGATTTCACTGGGAATATAGTTTCAAGGTAATTATTTGTCGAGAACTTGCCGACGGAGAAACTGGACAATTCAAGATTTAGTATCAAACTCTTTATTTAATACTAAATTCCAAACGGGTATAAGGTACGTATTCTAAAAGGGAACAATTCAAACTTTAGTATCAAACTCCCTATTTGATACTAAATCAAATTAAACGAGTCAAAAATACCTATTGTTCTTACTATATTAATCATACAAGATTTAAAAACAACAATATCAACTGGTCAGTCACATGTATACAATATCAACAAACCATAACATATCTTAAACACAACATTCATATAGCGATCACCACATCATTTCAAAACCACCATCCCCAACAATTTAAGACTTTTTAAAACCACCATTATTTTTTATAATAATTTTGAAAACCGTTATTGGAGGGACGAAACCTCCCGAACGGTGTCGTACACCACGTTATCATTGACGTCCAAATTCTGAGTCGAACAATTTGTGCTTTCAAAATTAAAATCAGGTTAAACAATGCGCGTCTACATTTTGAAAACAAGTTCGCCTGCAAAAGAACGAGGTCACTGTAGACTGGCAAGTTAAACCGAGTCAATTCTCTCGAGGAGTGAAAATACAGAGTTGACGATGTTTATTATAAAGAAAATCACAAGTTCTAATTCTAAACACACGATCGAAAGGGGTTTTTGATTTGATTGTTTTAACAAACTAGAATTTAAAACTAATCTTGTAATGAGAGTGTCAATCTCTATGCAAGAACTTAACAACGAATTTATAAACTAATTTATAAGCTATTTAAGACTTAACAAGAAGATTAAACAGCCAATTATCATTCATGCATTTTATCAAATATATGAAAGGTATTAGAGAAAGATTCAAGAACCAAACATCAAAACAAATGCATATTATTTTAGAACCAAACATCAAAACAAGAAATAAACAACCGAAAGATTCACAACTACGAAATAAAAGAGAATTTTAGGAAATACTAATTCTGAACGAGAGTATGATCTACTTGAATGATGAAAGCTATACTATCTCCATCGGTTCCAGAGAAGAGACTCTCTATGCAATGAACCCCGAAGCTTATCACGAACTCCGGATTACTGCGCTTCTCAAGGTGAATGATCAACTAACGAAACTGGTCGAATTGTCGTAAGTGCTTTAGTGTTTCATTTACTCTATAGTGCCAAGAATGGCTCCCCAGATATATCGTATGAAAAAGATGCTCTCTGGTATCTGATTCTCTGGTCTTTTTCTATCCTCCAAGCCCCATTCATTGCTTGCGTAACTGAAAATCTTTTGAAAATCCAAGTTGTAACGCTTGCATCCGTCCGGATGGTCTGAGGAATTCGATCGGATGGGGGTTTTTGTAAGCCAATCCAGTCGGAAGTCAGATCCATCCGACTGGTTGTGAGTCCAGTGGGTTTAATCCGGCAGGATGTAAGATCCGTCCGACTGGTTGCGATTTCATAGGTCAATTGGGTCGGATGTCAGATCATCCGACCGGATGAGTGTCCTTGTGGCTACTTCTCGGCGCTGACTTTCTTGTCCTTGTCTCTTGATTCTCGTAACGGCTTACGAGTTTAATCCTCTTGAAACCCCAGACTCATCAAGCGCCCTAACTTCATGAGAAAATACAAAAACTATCTCAAAAGGACCAATTAATGATCGAAAAATCGGAAAGTTAAGTGAAAAGGCTGTAGAATGCAAAATAGCTTAATCTTAACCCGAAAAAGACGACAAAAAGACTCAAACATGACTCAAAACTTATACAAATACATAACAAATACGTACGAATCAATTATCACATAAAATCACATAATGTCTCATGATACGATCACATATGGCAATATTCACATCATTTAATTCAAGACGTTACTCGTTTATTTTTTACCATTTTAACGAGTTCTACATACATCATGATACCTACTACAACCTAGCACACAAGTGACGACACCAAACCTCTTATAACCATAAAATCTCAACAAAACACATGAATAAGAAATTAACAGGCCAAGCAGTCCAACAAACATGTGCTCATGATATAATTTTCCAAAAATTACTAGTTTTATAAAATCTTTACCCACCTTCATCCTTTATCAAATAACACCGATAGATATCCCCAACAATAATTAATATATAAACTAGACCACTTATAACCATAAAATTTCAACACAACACATGAATAAGAAAATAACAGACCAAGCAGTCCAACAAACATGTGCTCATGATATAATTTTCCAAAATTACTAGCTTTATAAAAGCTTTACATTCTTTATCAAATAACACCAGTAGATATCCCCAATAACAATCAATATATAAATCAATTTTACTTCAAACATAAACATTAGCGCCAACATATTAAAGAACCGGGCGCATTAATTACTAAAACATGGATATTCCGTGAGTAAGATCCTCAAACTCCCTAGTTAAGAAAATTTTACTCACTCGTATAGTTTTATTAATGGACTATAACGGAGTATTTTGAATGTCGTGTGCAAGTCCTACACATATCGTGAACCTGATTAAAAACCCGATCGACTCGAACAAGTTCCAAAAAAAAGTGAAGAACTATAAATTATAACTATATATAATCTATAATTATAACAATATACATAAATATAAATATGGTTAGTTCGATTGCAGCCCATATCAGAAATAAAAGCCAGCAATAACCAGTCAAGCTCCAATTTAGCATCGACAGTCAGCTTGAATTTAGGTTTATTTAAATTATAGATAGGATAAATATACAAATACACAGGAATACCTAGGTTAGGGTTTAGTGCTATATAAATCACCTAATCAAGGTTTCCAACCTCATCCCTCATGTCTATCCTTGGAGGTGTCCTGAATGGCTTGCGACTGTTGGTGAATTCTGATTAAAACAATCGATTTAAAGGGAAAGTGAGAATATATAATTTAGATTTAGAAATAAATTATAGAACGGGTTAGTAGAATAAAAAATAGTATAAAAGAGAAATAAAGAAGAAAAAAGTAAATCAATTTGTCAAAAAAAATAATTTTTTCAACGACCAACACGGCGAGAATCGATGGTGCCGATGGCAGCAGCCGGTGGTCTAGGCGGTCAGAGGCTAGGAGGTCAAGAAGAAAAGCAAAGCTTCTACCCTATACAGAGAGAGAGTGAAAGTTTAGAGAGATGGTGTAATGTTACCAAATGATTATTGCGTATAAATTAAAAAAAAAACTATTTATACTATGAGTCAATGGACTTAATATGCAAATATTGCGTACACTCGGATGTATATTATATCGTAAACAATTATTCCCATTAAAATAAGTTTTTATATCTTTTGTAATATATTTTTATTTTTAGTATAATAAATATGCATTTATGAAAAAATAACAGGCATAAAAATATTTATATTTGCTGTGATAAAATGTTCATATCTGTTCTGATAAAAGTTCATCTCCATTGTGATAAAAGTCCATCTCTATTATGATTAATATCAATATACATTTTAATATATATATATATATATATATATATATATATATATATATATATATATATATACACACACACACATATATATGTATATGTATATGTATGATCCTCAATGTAATAATTCTGTGTGTGTGTGTGTGTTTGTGTGTTGTACAATTTTTCATAATATAAATGAACACGTAATGGTGGTAAGATCAATCATAAAAATGAACATCTTCTTTTTATTAAGTGCAACGTTCATCTATGGGTGTACGGTACACGTACACCTGTGTGTACTTAATAATGGTTGGGCTGAATATGGTACTAGGTGGGCCGAAAGTAATAACTTAAATGGGCCGAAAAAGTTGGGTAAAGTTGGTGGGCTTGAAGCTTAATTGAAAAAACAAAGAAACTCAGCAGTCCTGATAACCATGGAATGAGTTTGGTCAAATAATTTGTTCTAGTATTTTACGATAACAATCCACGAAAAGGATCTTATTGAGAAATCACACACAATTATATATATATAATATATTTCAACGATGTAATAGGATTAATACCAACAACATATAAATTTAAGGGGAAATTATCAAATAATACCTAGGTGGAGGTCCATTTGTCAATTAGTTCTCAATCTATTTTTAAGTTAAATAGTACCTATTTTTTACCAAATAGTCCAAAATCATGATATGAATATACCACAATACGCTTACTATTAAAATAATTAATAATAATAACAATACACCATCACCTCCCGCCAACCACCGCCACCGGAAAATTTTCCGACGAGTTTTTTTTTTTACCCATCAAATATAAAGTTAGCCGCCGGCCGACCGGAAGTTTCTCCGGCCGCCGGAATATTTTTTTCGATCACATTTTTTTTCCTGGTCATCTAAAAATATTTTCCGGCCGACGAAATATTTTCCGGCTGCCGGAATTTATTTTCGACTTTTTTTTTTCTGCCCAAAATTTCTTACTGTATGTCTTCCGAATTTCTTATTACATGTCCATGGAGTCAGTGCAGTCAGTTTTTTTTCAACCCAAATATTTTTCTTACTATATGTATGTATTTCTTACTATATGTGCAAATATTTCTTACTATATGTCCAAACATTTTTTACTTAATGTCCAAAAAATAATTCTTACTATATGTCCGAATTTTCTACTATATGTAACAAATTTCTTATTTAATGTTAAAAAATTCATACTTGATGACAAAAAGTATTTTATTTTATTGCAAAAGTTTCTTGCTTTGATGTGCAAATATTGTTATGTATTTCTTACTTATTACTTTTTTTTTACTTATTACACACTTTTGTTTCGCCAAAAAAAATAGAGAAAAAAATTCTTGCTTAATAGCAAATTATTATTATGTATTTTCTTATTTAATACAAATTATATATTATTAATTTATAGTGAAATTTCATACTTTATGTTCAAAAAGTTAATAAAGTTTCTTACTTTATATCCTTTAAAGTAAGAAAGTTTGTTATTTTATATTCGAAAAAGTAGGAAAAGTTCTTATTTTATAGTGAAATTTCTTACTTTATTTTCTAAAATAAAGATTTTTAATTTATGTTCAAAAAATAAAAAGAAAAAAATCTTACTTTATAATGAAAATCTCATACTTTATGTATGAAAAATTAAGAAAATTTTTTACTTTATAGTGAGATTTCTAACTTTATATTTGATGGGCAAAAAAAAAAAAAGAAATCTCGCCGAAAAATTTTTCCGGCGGCAGGCGGCGGCCGGACAGCAGCAGCGGTGGGGTGGCCGGCGGGAGGTGGTGGTGTATTGTTTATTGATATTATTATTATTATATTATTATTATTAGGGGTAACCTTGTAATTGTATATTTGTGGTTGGACTATTTGACATTTTGTATAATTAGTTATAGTATTTGATAAAAATATTTTTTCCTATGTAGTATTTGGCAACTGCCCCTAAATTTAATATATTATCAATATTCATTAGACACTATAATCCATAATAAACTTTTTATATTTTTATGGGGTCTTAATTAATTATTATGGTTTATTTAGTTTTGAAAATTCCATCACCTATAATCTGTTCATATAAAGTTTTATTTTTTTATCTGTTAAGAAATATGTGATTGGTTTTGGTTTTCAGTAAGACGATATTATGCAGGAGCAGATCAGAGTCCAGGACTAAAATGTAAAAAAAATATCTTGATTCCATTAGTTTTTTGTTTGGATTTTGTTGGTGTGTTTTGGTTTTAGAAATAAGTTGTTATATTAAATAGGGATAATTTTTTTTGCCCCCAATGTATACAGTTTTTTTTCACTTTACCCCCCTAAGTATTTTTTATTCCACTTTACCCCCTTATTTACAATAATTTTCGACGTTGCCCCCAAACTTTATTTCTGGTAGAATATTCTTTTTACATTCCATCGACGGGCAGTTGGGGGGCAAAGTGAAAGAATCTTATAGTTTGGGGGGTAAAGTGCAAAAAATCTTATAGTTTGGGGGGCAAATTAAAATAATATAAATATTAAGATTTTGTTTTAAAATTTTATATTTGAAAAATATATATAATTTTTATCTTATACTAACACACACACACACACACAAAGTTGTCAATACAATTCCAAATTTAAAAAGAAAAAACTCATAAATTTTCAATTAATATTTATAATTTTCTAAATATAAATATTGTCAATACATATTTATATTATTAATTATTAAACACATGAATAAGTATTATATAAATTATTATAATACGAAAAATAAAATTATCATCGTTATTATTATTTGTATAAAAAATGTGATTAAATACTATATTAATCATGAGTACATTAATGCATATACGAAATATACCTTTATTTTATTTTGTTCAATCATAATAAATAATAATATATTATTATGTTATTTAGCCTAATAATTTACATAATACTTAGTCATGTGTTTCATATTTAATAATATAAAAGATGTATTGACAATATTTTTGTTGTTTTGTAGATATGCAGTTTTCAGATATGATGTTAGGTTTCGTGATAAACGTCACCAGACCTAACACCAACTGAATCTCAGAAAGCAGCAGCGGAAAATATAAATAAAAATAAATACAATAAATTAATTTCAGTTCGTAAGTAATCGTACTTACGAACTTGGGTGTACAAACCCGAATACTATATTACTTTTCAAACGTTTAACATCAATACAAAATAATAAAAAGTAATATATGAAAAAATAAAACAAATTGTATCAAACTCTTGATACACAAAATACTCGTCGCCTCGGTATGATGATCTTCTTCGTTGGTTACGCAACTTCAAAGATCTTCGTGATTAAGATCGTGGCTTCAAGTCTTGTGGCAAAGTTTCTGATGATCTTCTTTGTTGGTTACGCAACTTTGAAGATCTCTTGATTTGGACCGTTGCCTCAAGAAATCTATTTTCTCGTGTTCTGCGTCAAAGATGTGTGCGTCGTCTGTCTCATCTATCTTTTTTCTTCTTGCGTCTTCACTCCTTATATAATTAAACAAGACTCCTATTCTTGTTAAACAAGTTAGATAGTATTTAGGAAACTAAATAAAGTCCTAGACTCCAACTAAGAAAGAAATCTAGAGTCCTAAAATACTTTGTGTCCTAAGAAAGGCAAACTACAAATAAGGAATAATATATGTGAAAATAATATTTCTAACAATCTCCCCCTTTTGCCTTTCTGGACAAAACCACCAAGACGCACCAAAATGTTCAAAGACTCCCCCTAAATTAAAACTCTCCCTAAATAAATACTCATTGTTTAGAACAAACGAACCACAATCAATGGCTCAAACTAGAAGTCGCGTCTCTACACGTTCTCCCCCTTTTTGTTCGGAAAGCAAAAGAGCCGCCAACCAGGAACATGCAACGCCTGGAACTGTGCTTGCACCGCCAGAACCAAAAACTGGACCATGTTGGAACTGATGTTGGGAAGACCAGAACCATCACCAGACACGACACCAGTTCGAAGAGGCGCCACGGTGCCTAAGAAGGTAATCATATTCTGCTTCATGAAAATATCAACGGGGATCTGGCGCTCAGCAATCATGTCTCAGTTTTGAAATCCCAAGAATAGCTCCTTAGCTTCAGTCGTCAAGAACCTCGTGGAGATTGGTTCCATGTCCTCAATCTCGACGGCTTGAGACGGAGCTTCATCAGAGCTAGCAGAGTGGTCGGAGGTAGTTGCAGACATCGGTGCACTGGCAGATGGAACATTGTCAGAATCGGACCTGGGGAAAGGAACTAGTTCGGCACTGGGCAATGTTGGTTTCGGTGACATGTCACCAGAACCATCATGAAATTTTTGGGCAGCTTTAGGACTTTTCGTCTTAGACTTTGGGTGGATTTTTCTTTTCATCCAGATGCAATGTCTGTTTCCGGAGCTTTGCTTGGTGATTGTGAATTTGACATTCTGAAAGAGATTGGAAACAACCACAAAACAAAACGAGTGCCGTAGGCAGTAAAATTGAGAGAAAGGAAACTCCTTCTCTAAATAAGACACACGAATCCAGACTAAACCGCCCATGATTTCCACTATCCAATCCACGTATAAACATTGWAAAACTGAATTTTAGCTGGAAAATTGAACCATCACCAAAGCCGTATAAAAAGCGTACAAAGTGACAAATCCAAAATTCATATCAATCTCATATTACCTGCCCAGCACAGCCGATCACAACGCCACTGAAACAATCAAATAACTACATCCTCAAAAAAAATCAAGAGACGTCAGAATAAGAAGCAAACACGAGAAATGGAACACTCAGCAATATAGGCAAATTCACAAAATATGAGTGTCTTAAATTATGCCTAAAAGTATGACCTAGAAAGGTTTAAAAAAAAATCACATAAAGATTTTTAGAGATTTTGATAAGTGTTGCTTTTCATGACTGATGACATTAGACCCAACATTGCATAAGGTGAAGTCAATGAAAACAAACCCCTTAACCCAAGTTAATGACAACGTCAAAATCGCTCAATAAGGTGAAATTTAAAGATCAGACCTTTAGTCTTGTTTTTCTTCATCTTTTTAAGATTTGAAGAGGATTATTATATCTTCAGCAATTGTTGTTAACACCTTTTGTTTTTGGACCTGGGAGAAAACCTGTTTCTGCGGGAAAGTTCCACAATCACCTAATCGAAGAGGTCAGTCTTTTTGTCATC